>VZTY01028677.1:311705-386751 GCA_013400935.1 Turnix velox | reverse complement strand
GGAGGGAGGGAAGGGAAGGAGTCGCTGCGGGGCCGGTGGCCCGGGCCGCCGCCATGTTTCCTTTTTTTTGTGAATCGTTCTCATTTGCATACCACAATCTCCATTCATAAAAAAAAAAAGAACACAAGAAAAAAAAAATTTAAAAAAAATCGGCTGTCAGCGCCGCTGACCTGCGGCAAACCCTGCCCCGCCGAGGGCCTCCAGCGGCCGCCGCTGCGGGGCGGAGGAACGGGCCGCAGCCCGCGGCGGGCGGGGGCAGCTGCGGGACTTGCTGCATTCGTATGTGCCGTTCGCTGCTTGTTGACACAGTTATGTGGGAAATATCAGCTCGGGGAGGTGCTGGGAGCACGTGATCCGCTCCATTCATAAAATACCTGGCCGTCCATCCATTCACAGCGCATTGCAGCGCTTGCAGCCGGCAGCTCGGCCGCCGGACCCGCTCCGGAGGCAGCGGCAGCCGGGCCCGTGGCTCTCTCCGAGAGGGCAGCGGGAGAGAGGGCTGATGGCTGCGAGCACGAGAAATCGCTGTAAAGATGCGGGGGCGGGGGAAGGGCGAGTGGGGGACGAGTTGATTCTATGGTCTGAGGTTGTCTTTTTCCTGTGGAGAAAGCATTCGTTCACAAAAACCTTCTTGCTGTGCCGTCCAGCGTTTAAGCAGGGAAGAGTTTTATTCAGAAAACGATGAAATTTTGTTTCCACTTCAGCAATAAAAGCTCAAAAATAAAATACTGGACGTCAAACTCGTTATTATGAACACATTTTCAAGCCAGTACGTTAGTCCATATTAATCGGTGTGGAGCGATTTACATTTTATTGAACAATATCTTGCATCTGCAAGATAGCAACATGGTGTAGAAGGAAGTCGGTCCTACCTAGTGAGACATCTGGAAATGCTGCCTAATATAAAATACAGGTAACACTGAAGGCAAATAAATACAGAGAAATCAGCAAAGTGGTTCATTTTTGTCTGTTGACTTCGAGAATTTTACAGTGGATTAGCTGTCTTTATTTCTCTTTAACCTATGCTATTGGTGAAGCAACTCTGAATACCAGAATAACAGAGAAATGTTTTTCATGTGGTATGAACTGTTTAGAGGTCAAAATTTAGAATATTTTTAAATCTTTCAAACAATAAAATAGAATGAGAGGATGAAGGATCTTCAGAGCAGACAACGTATTTCTTTGCTACAACCGTTTTGTGGTTGCCAATGTTAAAATTATGTTCACCACTCATGACTACACTATTTCATTATCTTAACAGATTACTCTAAAATGATCCTTAATTATACATCCATTGAATAAAGGGGACTTTTTTTTTTTGCAGCCTAAGAAAATACCTGAAAGGTTACTAATCTTTACTTAAAATGAGAAAGGGAGGCTCACACGCAGCATTTGATTTAACTCGTTGTTGTAGTGCTAAGCATATATAACCTTACGAGCACTATAAACAGTGCTTTTTCTCAAATAAATAATTTTTTTTTCTTTCACTTTGATTGTTAGAATGTCAGAAGAAAAATATTTCTCTTCTTGGTTTCATTTGCTTTTTGTGACAGCATTTTTGGCAATGCCAGAGTCGTTGCTCCTTTTTGGTTGCTTTTCCACATAACGCAAGCATGTCACTTTCAGTGCCTGGGAATGCGATTGAGACTCCAGATAAGCTGTTTATGAAAACAAGGCAGATCTACAAACTTAAATTCATTGTATTTTAAAAAAAAATCACTCTGCTTAATTTTATCAGTGTAATTGATGACATCAGTGGCCTTGAATTCATTAACAAATCTCTTGGCATACATGGGCGAATATGGGTACTTCGCAATGCATTTTGTGTCACTGTGGCTACTGGGAATATTCTGGTAATTGAACATTTTTCCTTGTTTATAGTGCTTCATTTTATGTAGTAAGATGTAAATATTTGTGGTGTCTAGAGTTTGACCTCAGTTAATAATGATAAATTCTCAGTGGTGGTGGGAAAGATTAATTAAAAAGCTGCATTAAGGGCTACTAGGTTTCTTGTCAGTCATAAAGAACCATAAGGCAGCCAGAGAAAATTCTGCTTGCCACGGGTGAATGTTTTTTGTTGATCTTTTACATTGTTCTTATAATGATGTTACTGAATTTGTCAGTTGGGTATTAATTAAATGAGAATATTTCTATATCTCTGGATAATTTTTTTTTCACCTCGGTGATGTTTTGCAGTCGGTGTAGTCAGTATGAACACAATGTGATGCTCACTAATACTACCCGTTTTTAAATAAATAAATTGGTAGGATTTGTGGACTCTTAGGTCAATTTGCTGTTGATGCAATTGAAAATAGTAATGTCAAAGCAAGAAGGTCAGTGAGGATTCTGCTGAATTCCTGTTTTGGTGGAAGGCGTCATTGCTGTCTAGAAATGCTGCTGAATTTTAGTGTTAAGTAAAACAAAATAATTGTTACATTACGTAGTCCCCATTCAGGAGGGATGAATGATGACAGACTTAATATGGAGCCTGAGCTGTTACTGTTGAGAAGTAGGAAATCTGTTTTATTGGCTTGTTTAGTTTTCTCTCTGTTGTAGGTGGCCTCTTTATTTTTCAGAGAAATTTTGCATTATATTTGAGTTGGGTTTATGTGTGCTGTATTTTTATAGATTCGGGTTGTCATATACTAACTGTTTTGCTACATAAAAGTAGGCAATTTTATGCTCATTTTCCTTGATACTTAATTCAAGAGGTTGTAAATCAAAGAACCACAGAGTGTATGCTAATGCTATGTGCATATCAGCCTCTAGATTACAATATTATGAGCATCCTTAAATGTTGATTCAAAAAAGTAAAACTGAACTACATTTTTTTAATAAAGTACTTGATATCTTCATGCCTGCTTTCAGTATTTATGAAAACATTGTTCTTCACGTGTGCTTCATAGTTCCTTGCATTACATGCCCAAATACTGAAAGATGAAGATGAAATTGTGTTGCAGAAAGTGAAGCTAAGGAGTTTTCTTATATTTGTGCTGTGAGGATTTTAACAGTTTTCAGCAGGCTAATTTTCTTTGTACTATTTGGGGCATTTAGAAACTTTGTAATTCTTTATTCTGCAGCATACTGTAGCTGTAAAAAGATGCAAGGATTTTTTTTCTTTCTTAGGGAAATTATCTTCAAAGCTAATTGATTCTGTGAAATCATTCCAATTCTGCTATGTTTTCTTTTGGAGGAATGGACTTTTTTACAGAGTGAAGGGGAGGCTTTTCCAGTCTTATGACCTGCTTCTTCCTGTCTCCTTGCATTTGTTACATGACATTGTTTTGAAGGTGAAACCAAATTTGCATGTTACATAACCTGAGAGTCAGGGGTGGATATTTTAATTTTTTTTCTTTTTAAAAAAGAGATATGCTGAGCAGCATACCTTGATGGATGTGATATTGCAGGAAAATGCTTTCTGGATACTTCAGCATCACTAGAGCCAGAGATAATATTTGAATTTTAAAATATCTAGTGCTTCTGGTGTTTGTTAACATTGTTGCTGTGTTGAAGTGCCAGGGAGAATGTCAGTTGTATGTCTCGAAAGTAGAGATGTTACTTGAATGAAATACATCTTGACAGGATCAGGAGCCATAGGATGAAAGCTGAAGGCATTCCTGGTGGTTTTTACACTAAACTTTGCTATTTTTGTTCATTACTTATTCTTGCATGTATCTGCAGAAATTGTATGCATTGATGATGACTTGATGTGAAATGACAAACTCCAGAAATAAAAAATACTTTTCAGAATAATGACACGAGCTTAAAAAGGAGACAAAGAAAATCATTTAGTGTTTTTCAGTTTATATTCCATGATTCAAAAAAGTAGCTATTATACAGCATACAGTGCATGTTGTCTTCAGTGGTGTTACACTAATGTTGAGATATCTGCTGCTTCCCTCTTCTTTCTCAGTTGGAAGATGTTGCAGGTTCCCTAAAGGCTTTTGAAACTTGCTGTGTTGTTGAGGATCCCAGTTTTCTTTATGGATATATTAAAAAGGAGGAACCGTTTTTGTCTTCTGTTTCTCTTAAATGTTCAATAACATTCAAATAAGAAAATTTTAACTATCACAGTTACTAAATGGGTGGAATTGGTTGCAAACAACAATTATATGATCCTTAAAAATATAAAATTGATTCTTCCTTTCTCTCCCTAGAACATATTCATTCCTCTTTCTGAAACCACTTCTAGTTATGAGGTATGTATTTAATTATTTGCAACTAATGTGGTATAAATACTCCAAATTAAAATTCAAGAAGATAAAAACACAATTTCAGCTTTTAAAATAAGCTTTGTTAGCCATGGTGTTTTTTTTAGCCACTCTCGGTATTCATCAGAAATAATCTTCAGGAATCCTTATTTTTTGAGGACAGTAAGGGGGCTGGATGATGTCTTTGTATGCTATATGCCCGGTATCTCTAGACTTAAGACAACAGCAATACATGCTTTTGTCATGCTTATTTTTCTTGTACTCTGTAAGAGAAGATTTTCATGGTTTTCTCTAGTGTTTAGACAATGATCTACTAAAATCTGCTGTCTGGTTTTCCTTGAACATGAGGTGTTATTATGTTGAATATGATAACATGTGTATATGGTGTGTGGTATCAGGATAAATATGGCATCTCTCCTACTTGAGAAATACCTGCAATAGGAATCGGCAGCTATGACAGTGGTGGTATTGAACAGCACTTAAAATGCCTGCTTACTTGCTACAAATAAGTGCATGTGTTTTCAGCCTTACCTTTTAATGTTACCAATTTTGTTTCCAACTTGTTAAAATATCAAAAATTTATTTATTCAGTACTTTATATTCAGTGACTTTTATGTATGACAAGAAAAAAAATTTTTAAAAAGCAAAAACTAAGGAGTAACATGCATTTAAGTGCTCTGAATACTAAAACTGTTTATAAATGTATCACTGATTAAATAATAACGGACTTGTTACGCACAGTTGCAGGCTCTAGTGCTCCAAAGAATGAGGTAAAAAGTAATAATGATTTTTTAGAAGTTATAATATAATTATGATAAATGCATCTATATATACAAGGAGATCAGAAGCGTTTTTTTCCTTCAAGAACTCACTGTCATGGCAGCAAATATTTCAATTTTAAACAGGAAAAATAGGATCTGGAAGCCTCAACAGTTACTGTGTTTCATTCTGCATTGCCCTGATACCAGACTCCCATTCAGAATATATACTGTTGAAATATCTAAATAATTTTTAAAATGAGGAGGAGGTAAAGAAGTTTGTTGGTTTTTTTTTCTTTCTTTTGTAGTTATGTATTATTGTGTTTTAGTTAGGTGAAGAAGTCTTGCCAGCTGTATTTCTGCTACAGGCAGTCACACATTTTCCCTCTTCAGGACCCCTGAATAAATTCAGTGAGCTGATATATGGCTGAGGTCTCTTAAGGAATTGTTCTTTTTTCTTTATTAATAACAAATTTCAGAAGACAAGCACGGAGTAAATAGGCCTTCCCCAAGATGATCTGACAACTGTTGACAATTAGTATTTTCCTTTGTCTTGCAGTGACTAGTTGCAACACTGACAGAAGTTTGTCAAAGCAAAAATGAAACTGATTTATTCCAGTTTTAGTGAAGTCAAATGCTGCGAATAAATAAATGCAGCAACAAGCAATATGAAGAATTTTATTAATAAAGCAAGTAATTAGTGAAAAGTAGTGGTAGGTTTATTAAAAATTGCTGCTGTGACTTCTTCCCTGGAGAAACCCAGAATCAGAAGATGGTAACTCTGAAGTGTGGATTTCTCCCAAGATTTTTTCTTTCAGATGCTGTGCAGAATTGCTTTGGTGAGGTGCTATAAACCTTCAGGGCAGAAGTGATTTCTCTCTCCTTAACCTTCTGAAAAGATTAAGTAAGGGAGTGAAAGGTGGGAGTACAGAGCCTGTTCTAATACAAAATTTTTATGTAGCTTTCTGGAAACTTCTCAGCCATGATGAAGTGCGGTGTGCCCTAGGTGTTTCTGTGCCTGGTGGCTTCCTCTGGGTCTCAGCACAGAGGAACCTTAAGTGTACCTTCATACAGAGCTCACGATGGAGGCTGATGTATGTGGAGCTTTGAACAGATACACATTTTTGAAAGGTGTGAAGAAGCTAATTCAAAAGTTATAATTGAGGCCTGTATGTTTTAAATGGGAAATACTGTTTTGTCTTTTTAATCTGTGTAAGTGACTGACCTTGTGTGCAAAAGCAGCATGTTTTTAAGCACTAGTTACTGTCGCTAATCACTGCTCTTGCTCCGCCTTGGACCAAGAATAGATTGAAAGTTTTCTAGTGTGGGAGAGGTAGAATAACTGTGTTTGTGTCCTTTTAAAGGGTCAATTACCTGTCTCTTTACAAGTTCCACTTACAGTTCAAATGATACTGATCTATGCTACTGCTTTTATGCAAAAAAATGTTGTGGTTGTCTTCTTAGTTTTAAATTTGCATAGTTTTAAGGAAAAAAAATTGGTAGCTGGCAATGAATGTGCTAATTGAATATAAAGTCAGCGGCATGAAATAGAATGCAAGTTTTCTGGCTTGAGAACTGACATTATTTGTGCAAATCTAATCCATGTGGTCAGGAGGTACAAAATTTGGTGATTTTGATAATGAGGCAAAGCCAGGAATATAATCAGATTGCCTAGGCTCTGCTTGCAGACCTTCAGTACTAGGAAAAACCCGTGGGTTGTGGTTTTTGGGTTGGTTTTTTCCAGCCCCTTGCCTCATTTGCCGCTGTGCTAGAGGAGGGCTACGCCTCCTGGTCGTGCATAGGGATACTGTTGAGTTGAAGAATTGCATCTTACTAAGCATCAAAATTTTGTGAGTGCTAGCACTGAAAAGAAAACAATGTTCTAACAGGTTTGATATGGGGGTTTTTTTTGCGTGTTTGTGAAGTTTAGTCTGGGTTTAGTCTTAAATCTTTAAATTTTGACTACTGAAGTGTTTCAGATGTTGGTCATTCTGCTGTAATTCTGTCCAGAGTTGCAGGGTCCTTTCTTCTAGCATGATTTTCTTAAGTTGGAGTTTTAGCTTTGGGATTGTTCCCCCTTCCTCCCCCCCAAATTTTGAAGCTCTTCAGCACAGCATGATAAGTTATTTGGGGAAATGATACAGTTATTATGTTGAGAAAGCTTTTTGGTTTGGTTCTTGTAAAATGGTAATGTCATCTGTTATAGTGGCATGGCTTCTCATAGGTGAATCTAGCCTGGCAGCTGCAGCCTGCTGGTTTGACTTTTGACGTGCATAGGCATATTTGCTGTGGGGGTACCTAGCGTGTAGGTTACAGATGAGGCTGGGTTTCTTTGGTGTCACTTGTATATCCTACAGCAATAGTATCATACCTAAATCATGAAGCTGCAAAGAACTGCAGCTTTCATTACAATAAAAATGTCAATTGCTTGTCATTTTTAATCAGCACCTCTGTTTTTCTTATTAGATCTCTCTTTCTACTACTTTTTAGCAATTGGTAGGTAAAGTGTATAATTTTTAATTTTTTTTTTTCTCTGGTCTCCTCTGTCCTTCCTGAAGAGATTAACAGTGTCTAAAATTGGGCTGTTAACACTGATGGATCTTCTGACTGAATCTTGCTTCATCTTCTGCTTCTTTCAGCCTTCAGAAAACTTTTTAATGGATGTGTAACCACTGCTTAAACAGTCCGGTGATAATCTCTAGTGCAGTACTTTCATGCTTTCTCTATTTGTATTGAACAAGGCTGGCTTAAAATATCTCACATTGTCTTTGCTGTATTCAACTTGACACATCCTCTAGAAGAGCCCCCATATGCACCTTAAAATGTACGTGCTTTGTTACTATGGTGATGGAAAAGAATCGTGAATGTTAACAACTCAGTGTTAGGTAATGGAGGATTTGCAGAAATCAGTTAAGAATTTGCCTGGTGGGTGATCCTACCTGCAGCCCAGCCTCTTGGTTACAGGCAGATTGAGGGAGTCTTGGGACTAGGTACTGCCCTGCTTTCATGTCGTTTGGACACAATGAGGACTGTTTGAAACTGGTTTCAGAAGAAGCTGTAGTAGTGTCTTGCCTTATGTGCTTTGAAGTATCTTCTGACATGTACTTAGGGTGTTGCTTGTGCAGGCACATCCGAAGTTTGTCACAGAAAAACAAGTTTGTTTTTCTTTGAACTCCCTCAGTTGTCAGTTCGAGAATTCAGTACCTTTCACTTCTCTCTTATGTCTGCCTGCAGAGGCCATGCATGTTCCCTTGAAGTTGAATTCTGGATGAAGAAGTCTATTCAAGGAAGCTATTCCAGAGCAATGCATGATTTTAGAGAGCTATAGTGATTTCTTGTGGAGGCTTTCATTCTTTGTATGGCATAAGTTGTGGTTAACTAGGGGAAAACTGATAAGCTTAGTTGTCTAATTAGAGGAGCTGTTCAGGTTCTCCCCTGTCTTCTCTGCTGTACCTTTTTAAAACAGTACTGCTTTAGCATTTGTTATTCTGTTATGTACTTCTAAAAAAAAAACTGCTGAAAATGGCGTATCTTTCTGTGTTTTGAAGTATGTTGGCTTTTAGGGAGACCCATTCTTGTAGGCTTTTTTTTTGGGTTTGTTTTTTTGGGGATTTTTGAGCATTTTAGAAAGCACTTTTTTGAGTATTTCTTTGTATTAGTGTTCTCACACAGCTTAGTCAGAAAAGCTTCTCTGGAAAATGAGACATTGTTCGGTGTTTGAGACATTTTGACTTGGCCACTGAGTACCCTTACAGGTCTTAGTACTAAGGTTTTCTCCTTGAGCAGTGCTAGCAAGATGCCTGAATTTTGCCACTTTGGGACAATGAAAACACGACCCAAATAAAAACATTTGTTTGCTGCGGAAAGACAGAATGCTTCCCACAGGCTATGACTTCATCCTTTCAGCAGTGAAAGGAGTAGACATCAGAGTAATGTTGAATGACTTCTCCACTACAAAAAATTCCCCTTTTTTTACATTTGTGAACAAATCTTCCTGAAGTAGAACTACAGTTGAAGCACTGATCAATCTGGTCTAGTTAAAGATGTCCCTGCTTACTGCAAGGGAGTAGTAAATAACCTTTAAAGGTCCCTTCCAACCCAACACATTCTATGATTCTACAATTGTATGCATACATTCTTTACTCAACAAAATACAAATGTATGGATTAGACTTGGAGAATAACTGCAAATGAGTTTACCCAATCTGTTGTTTCAGCTGTTTGTGGTTTATTGGTTTTGGGGTTTTTTTCCCAAGCCTGAGCAGGTACTGGGAAATTGTCTCTTTGTCTTTTGACAAATTTGTGCTGTGAGAACTTGATACCATTAACGGAAGCCCAATGGATGAAGTAAAAGGTTTAAGTAAGTTTTAAGGTCTTCATACTCCTTTCAGCTGGAGGATGGAAACAATGAGCCTTGATCAATGTATCACCCCACAAAAGTCCTGATGATCCAAATCTCCACTGTGTGCTTCAGCAAAAGGTCTTTTCATTGGAGAACTTGCAGGAAATATCCTAATTAACTGTCCCATGTCAAAAGAAGAAACAGGTGTCACTTCACAAGGGCAAGACTAATTTTTACCAGTTTTTCTGGGGTTGCTTTGCTGTTTGTTTCTAGGGTCATTACAGTACAGAAATCACAGCATCTGCTTTCTGCATTCTTTGTTTCTTGTCTAGCTTATATTTAGGTATTTTAGAATGGAAAAAGCATAACTATCTCCACTCTAAAATTCTCCACTCTAATGCTGATACAACATTAATATCTATGATCTAGAGTTTATTTGGTGAGAGTTTTCTGCAGTTTTGATATTCATCAGCTGCAGCAAATATTCACTTATTTTGTCTGTGTAATAAAATGGTATATTTGATTGCTGAGAAATGCAGTCTTAACTGTTAAATTGAGAGATGCAGTTCAGGCTTTTATCATTAACCAAGAAAATCAGTCTGATCGTATTGGTTTTTAAATAGAACATGACCTCTGATGTCTTTTTCTTTCATGCAGGAAATGTGTGAAAAACACATTGTTTTACATCATTCTCTAAAGGACTACTTTTGCTTTCCTTTGCTTGAGTTCTTATTCCAACTCAGCAGATAACTTTCAGGAATTGCTCGTGTTTGACTTTGAGATTTGTCCTTTGGCAGTAAAAATGCGGGTAAAAAAGTAGGAAGTTCTCTTAGTCTTACCTCTTCTTCATGCATTATTTGAGTTATATCACAATAAGTTCAGAATGATACTTCCCATTGTTTAAATATCCAGATAGTATTGGTATGCTTTTAACTTCTGTAACTACTTTGATCAGAAATGGCTCTAATATCAAACAGCAGAAGTAGGGAGGCTTATGTATTACATCTGTCTTTCATTTTTTAAGGGTTTGGTTTTTTCCCTAATTATAAAGCCATTCATCTTCAGGCTCCTGAGTTTCATCTATACCATTTCCTTCACATAGGAAAGCAGTTATCTGTGGTATATTTATTTCAGTACATAGCCTTGCAGCAGCAGTTGCCCAGTCTAGTATTTGAGGCTGTTACCAAATAAGATTCCAAGATCCCCAGGATTAAGTTAGATTTAGTGATAGGGATAGTATTTGGTATTGCATTAAATCTATCTCTGTAACTCTGAAGATCTGGAATTTGGTGCTTCTTTGTAAAACTGTGCAGAAAAAGGTACTCATAAGCAAATATTCATCATTCTGTGGGTGTTTTTAGGAGATGTAAATCTAAACTTTCTAAATGTCCCTTTCCCAAAATGGTATGAGTATTTGTAGTGATATTACAGATACATGCATAATTTGCATAATTTGAAATACTTAAAACTCCTTAGTATGGGTTTATTTGAGGGTTTTTGTTGGTTCCTTTCTGTCAGTCTGTAAAGTATTTCAGAATTAGCTGATGTTGCATAAGTACATAAATAGAAATAAAAAGAATTCCCATTAATACTCTGCATTTTACCAACATAGACAAATCCAGTTTCACTTAATAATAATAAATACCACCAGTGCTGTCATTTTGACACACAAAATAATATTGTCTCTGTGTAGTTAATAGCCACCTCTTAAGGCATCTAAAGCGAATTTACAGCTGAGATCAGTTAATGAGGGAGAGTGGGAGTAGATTTATTTAAAATCTGCAAAACTTAACTGCTTGCTTATTTCCTTCTTAATGGTAAAGCAGATCTGTGGTTTGAATTAGTTTGGAGAAGTTGTTGTGACAAGGTAGGTGATGGTTCAGAACTGCTTGAAAACTATAGAGGGGTCAGCTACAATTTCTTCTTTCTGAGAGTCCAGAAATTTCCCTTTGAAAATGTTCAAGAAATGTGATGACTGAGATGTAGAATATCTTCAGAGATGCATTTAGAATCTGTATGAAATGTTCTCAGAACATTACAGATTAATAATGACTTATCACTGTATTTTGCTATCTTAAGATCTTAATGCTGCTATTGCCTTAAGATACTAATGCTTTACATAAAACCATTAGAATTACCGTAAAGGAGCTGGCAGTAATTCTTGTTGACATCCTTTCTCTGACTTTTACATGTGTTATACTTGCTCAAATTCCATATACATCTGTTCTGTCACTGTGAAGTTTGAGCAAAAATGTCTCAAGTCTTTGGTGGCGAACCTCACCATGTGTTGGTTGGTAGGTAAGACTGAATTTTACTTCAAAAGAAATTTAGTTTGGGGTGACTTATCTGTCCTTAATACAAAGATTGTGTTCTCATGTATGGAGAAGTTGAAGTGAAATGAAATACCTGTACCAGATTATTTGGTCTTAATCTCTTGGTATAGTTTGCTTTTCATGTTTGCGTGTTAGTACTTGGAATTAGCGTCTGGAAGGAGCATTGTGTCCTTTGTGAATATTTCCTGAGATGATTTGTCTCGCAAAGAACTGTGTGAATGAGGTGATGAGGTAATGAATGGTAAGCATGATGTTCTAGGGAAGAACTTGGTGATTTGGTTTTGTTAGGAAATGCATTGAGTTTATGACCATGACAGTATCAGCTGCTTGCTTTCTGATGCTTAAGTAATGTTTTAGCAGAAGGAGAAAAAGGGGAGTGGGAGGTACGATTGTTGTTGGGCTTCAGCCTTGAACAAGGGGGACCCTCGTGAAGTAGGGAGGGGATGGATTGGCTGCATCACC
Source organism: Turnix velox (assembly GCA_013400935.1). Taxonomy (NCBI): domain Eukaryota; kingdom Metazoa; phylum Chordata; class Aves; order Charadriiformes; family Turnicidae; genus Turnix; species Turnix velox. The sequence goes on along the minus strand of VZTY01028677.1, from coordinate 374,646 downwards.
ATCTTTCTGTCTCCATTTAGTCAAGGCTGGCTCATTCATGCTTGGAAACTGCTTTGTTTTCACCTCGGCTGTCAGAAAGGCAGACTAGTTATGTTTCAAAGACTGTATGTGTTTATGATCGATACTTTCTGATACCAGTGTATGTTAGATACACCTGAGGTACAAACAAAAGATTTCTTGGTTAAAAGATACGTAAATGCTTTGAAGTTTGTGTGTTCCTTTTACCTATAGTTCTGTCACTTTTGTACACAAAACAAAATATGCTTTATAGAAATCGATGGAATACAAGGAATTTCTAACTGGTTATTTGGTGCAAGGAAATGCACTCTGTAAATGTGAAATCATGTGGATTTGAGAGATGCTGAGTATTTTCAAGAACTTTTTCCCCCCTTGCTGCTATTAGTAGTGTTGGATTTCTTGTACGCTTTTTCTTAGAAGTAGATTACGCCAGGGCTGCTGTTACACGCAGCACTTTGTCAGCTGTAAAATCTTGAAGATGTATCATCAGTGAAACCTTGGGTTTTTTTCAAGGTGGGATTAGACAGATGAAGGTATCAAATGAAAATTGTGTGGAAGGGAGCGTGGGGGGATAGAAGGGCAAAAGTAAACCTGCAGTAAGAGCTACCTGTGTCTACAAAACATATTAATTACTTTCCCTTGTTAGAGCTGGGCCTTCTGCCAACACAGACCTGCTGTTCCAGCTGGGGCATGCAGAAGTGGTAGTGACTGCAGGAGGTGATAAATACTGTTCTTTTAATTCTCAATGTCTTTCACAATTACCTAAGCTCCTTTTCTTTGCTCAACCTTGCCCTTTTTGGAAGTTGAAATGAAAGACAGTAGAAGGCAGTAAGACAATGCTGAACAGATAAAGATGAACTGACAAAGAGAGAAATCTAAGGCCTAGGTTTAGGTATGTATTTAAAAATCAAATTAGGCGAACTACTGGCATGAAGTTTCTAAAATTATTTCAGATCCCTGTCTTGATGTTTGAAAGCTCTTCTTGTAGAAGATTCCTAAGCTTTTTCATTGAAGGGAGAGCACAGTGAACATTAGAGTCCTTTATTAAGACTACTTCTCATATTGAGTTATTGCCCTGTCACCCAGTGTATTGATTGGGTCCTGGAAAAATACCTAGTAAACCCCACAGCCTGATTACTGTACTGTTTGGACATGTTGGAAGCTATAGATGGTTTGTCTGACAGTAGCTTCTAGACCTACCAGTAGCTTCCATGGCATTAGTAAGAAAGCATTTCTGGGCACTTGTTATTGACTTTACTTCTTGGCTTTCTTGATGCTTTTATGCCTGAATGCTATTCTTGAACTTTAAAGAAAATGCAAAGAGAAGCTTAAATGTCTCAGTGGGCTGTGCAGCTGCCAGTCTTTATATGAAGAATGACAGGCTTCATCCAAATTCCTGGTTCTTAATGCAGGAGACCATGATGCCGAACTGAAACACGTTAGAGCAATGTTACTTACATTCTGCCAAAAGAAATTAACCTGCAAGACTTATAAGGACTTGTTAGCTTTTTTGGGTGTGATAAACTCTGTAGACTCCCAAAGAGATCTGTAGGTCTACTAAGATGATGTATTTAAATTTTTGCAGAGCTGAAACCTAAATGCTTGCATGAAAAGATGTTTCTAGTCGCAGGCATATGCTGATTATTCAGTAGCATGGCAGAAGTGTTTCTTTGGAATAGATCTGTTACAATTAGGATTGCTATTATGCCAAGATAAAGAATTTTTATATTTAATAGCATTTCAGAGAAGTTTCTTTCAGAAACCTGTTTTTATCCGTCAGTATTTCTTTCCAGCAGCAACTTCTAAGCTTCCAAAAGCTCTTACCTGTCTAAAAATGGTACTTTAATTCCTGTGAATCCTTTATTTTTCTTACCCATGATGATTTATTGCTCCTCAAAGGTATCTTCAGATATCTACCTTAGACCCTAAAAGTTGCCTAGTTTTATGCCAGATCTCTTCATCCTCTGGTGACAGAAAATGAGCTCCACTGTTTGAGGGGAAAGGCCTGTGCTGTGGATCTTGGCTACAAAATAGAGCAGCTTTTCTGTTCAGCCCTCAGCTGCTGTTAATGTTTCATTCTGCAAGTGATAGAGGATGGGCTAGTAACTGTCCTCATATGAGACAAAAATATAACTCCATTAGTCAGCTGGCGTGGGTTGGTGGAGCAGAAATGCAGGCAGTATTTTCTCCTGGTGGAGAAGAATCCATCACATCCTATTAAAGTTGCCATTAGCTGACTATGAGGGAATGTACATTTCCTGAATCCACGATTGCCTACTCTCCTTACTTTGATGGCTGTCTACTTTAAAACTTGTAATTTAGTCATAACTATTAAAAGATCATGTTACATCTCTGGAGTTAAGTCTATTTGACATATAATCTGTCTGAGAAAAGCCCTTAAGAAATGATGGTGCTTGACACTAACTGAACCTTAAATTATTGTGGTGTGAATTAGAGAACAGTGTTCCTAAAGAAGTTCCATGAGCTCTCTGAAACCTGTGTTGTCCCGTAGAACTTCTAAGATTTAGTATTTTAACTTTTGAACTTCTTATTTTAACTCAGTGTTTTTAAACATGGACTTCAGAGTTTTGTTTGAGAGGTGGATGTGTTTGTGATTTTTTAAAAATTTTTTTTGTGTAGTTTGTAGCTTTGGAGTTTGGGTTATTTTTACAGCTGTAAGGTAGCTGTAACCTTACTGAAGGTTGAAAATGTAATAGGCTAGTGTCATCTTTGGTATCCTCTTGTCAGTGTTCATTGTAAGATTTAGGTGAGGAAGACTTACGACACTTCAACTTTTCCATGCTAGCATGCAAACCCCTGAGGTTTTTTAGATACTTTTTGCCAGTTTAATCTTAATAACCTGAAAGGAGGGTACCACCTTTTCATAGCTGCTATCAATGAAAATTGTTTTCTTTTTGTTATTCTGGAAGTGGCAATTTTTAGTCATGTGTAGAGCAGTGTTTCAGTATAGTGTGCCTCTTCTTGCTGTTGTGATGAAGGTTCTCTAAGTTTAGTGCTTAGAGATTTTATTAAAATGTCTTGGCCATCTCATTCCTTATTTCTTTAATTGCTTATGTTATTTTATGAAATGTGGACAGAGAAATGTTCAGATCTCTTAAATTGATAGCAATGAGTATATGACTTTCACATGAGGAGTGACTGGTTCTTTACAATGACACTTCTGGTATTGGTGTATCAAATGTCATGAATCTGTGAGTGCAGATTACAGGTGCATTAACGCCTACCAACTGAAGGCAGAATGTTATTACCCTGCGCAGCCTGTGGTTGTCTCCATATTGTGTACAATATTAAAGTTGAAGAAATGATGCAGTGGCTAACTGTAGTCTAGTTTTTATTGTAGTTATATTTTAATATAGACAAATCCTGAATAAATCTCTGGCTACTTTGTAGTTGTATTGTGGGGCTTGTGGTGTTCTGTAGATTTTTGTATGGCAGGTAATGGGCAGCACCTTATACTGTTTTGTGTTTTTGCCTTTCTCCTTCCATTGTAGATGCTTCTTGTTATTCTTAAAAGAACTTCAGAACATAGTCATGAATAGAAAAGTTAAAATAAGAAAATCAGAAAATAAGAAAATTTATCTGCTTAATGACTCTACTAGTTGAATTAAACTAAAAAATTATGCAGCTCCAGTTGAGGGAGCTGTTTTCTGTCTAATCAGTTCCTTGCATGTTCATGTAGATCATGTTCCCTTAAACTTAGCATGGAAATTGGACAAATTTTTGTGCGATTTCACACAATAATTCATTTGTTGGGCTGAAAGCTGTTGTAAAAGCTTATTGTAAGATTGAAAGTAGTCACGGTGAAAAATGTGGTTTAACTTCCCAGAAAAGAAAATTAGTAAGATCTTATTTATACCAATGTATTTGATCAGACAATCCTTAGTTTTACTGAAATATTAAAGATAATTTGGTGTACCTCAAGGATGGGCCCTTGTGAGCAGCTTAGCACTGAGGGCAAGCAATGGGATTTCTCTTGAGGTGCTGTGTATGGGGATGGTTTTCCTGTTGTATTTTCGTGGGGTTTTATTAAATGTTAATGTTTTCCCCTCGTAAAAGGAAAATCTCTCTGCTACGTTTCTGGTTGTCATACCTCTGCTTGGCAGCTCTCAGGCAGCTATGGAGATTTCTTCTTTTCTTTCAGCCCCTCTCCTCTTCAGTTCACCTTCTTGTGGCTGGGCTCAGCCTCTGCATGAATTGCTTGTTAAACAGGCACAGGTTATCCTTCATACAGTCATTTTCTTCATGTGTGAAAGCCTTTGTCTTTGCCAGGCAGCGCATGTGAGTCCTTGTTTTTTCTTCAGGCTACTGGAAGTTGTGTGTAGGCAGCTGATTTAGTTTTGGGTATGGCAGAGGGAGAAGCTGGAATGTGCTGTAAATGCTTGTCTTAGTATGGGCAGGACAGCTCTTAGCCTTGAAGCAACATTTTTCTGTAGTTCATACTTTCCTTTAATGCATTGGCAGAATTTAGCGGCCAGTCTCAGTGAACATGGAGACATGAACACGGACTGATACGTGTAGGCTTTCTCTTACCTGGTTCTCTCCGGGTTGGGCTGGGAGGGAGCTTGTTTTGCCTCTTAGGATATGAGAGGATATGAGAGGAATGGCCATATGGTTGGTTTAGTTCATGTACACAACTGTGATCCAGTGGAGGAAAGGCAAACTCCCAGCCCCCCTACTGCTGTTCCAGAAAGGAACAGACAGGAGGAAGTAGGAGTGAGAACAGATTTCTGAATAGATTGGTAGGCAGTGGGGTGAATTCTTAGCACTTCCCACCAGAAGTTTATTCTAATAGGAACTGAGTTTTAACTGTGTAACTGCTGCTTGGGAAGCAGGAACATGAGGTTCAACAGCAGATGCATAGACAGATTTACAGGGCTAATTTCAAATTAAAATGGTAGATATTTATTTCATATCTGAGATGAGACTGTGATGCTCTCAGCCTCTAGTTGTGAAGTTCATCATGGCACTTTCTAAGGTTTTCTTTTTCCCCTAAACTTTATGTACAACAGTAGTAGTGGAAAACACTACTATAGCAGTGTCCTGACTGATTGAGACTCTTCTTTCTGGTGGAAGTGCATGTATAATAGATTAACAGTGACCAAAGTATGTCAAATGCAACAAAAAATGCTCTTGGTTTCTGAATCTCTTAAAGCAAAAAAGGATAATTTTGTTTATTAGTTCCCATATGTACAGGAAAAGACAAGAGGTTTTTCTATCAGATAAACAGCTATGTCATTGATCATCATTTTCAACCTGATTTAAACCCTTCTCCCCTGCTGAATAGTTCATGTAAATCTTTAAACAATTGAGTTAAATCCTAATGATGAAGTGTAGTTTTGGGCTGCCTCTGAAAGGGTTAGTTCACATTCACCTACACAGCTTTGGACTTAGACGTAAGGGGCAAAAGACTGCAGGTGGTCTGGGACATTTTTCAGGTTGGCCTTAAGTGGGTGGTTTTAGTTGCCTTCCTGTTACTCTACAAAAGCAAACAGTTTTTGCTTCACCCTTACAGATGCTGAATCACTGGTAGAACTCTACGTGTATGACTGTTTAGACTAATCTCTTATGAATAAAACACTGCAATTAATAAGGAGCTCATAAAATGAGAGATCTGTTTAAAATTAGTGTGCTGTGCATAGTATACTGTACTCCTGTCGTAGAACTGTTAAACAGAGCATCACCCTTTAATTTGTCTTGTGGAGATGCATTGTCTGTCTGTATCAAAATGCTTGCTTGAGTGTAATCTGGAAGCTGTTTTTCTTCTGAGTGTTAGTGTACTGGAACCCAGGATTTAAAGCTTGAAATTAATGGATTTTGGACTTCCTTGCATTCTTAACAGACACAGAGTAAACTTCTTCAGTAAATTGTGAACCTCATTAAATGATTAATATCTACAAAACTTTAAAGGGTTTTAATATATTTTTTTTCTCCTCCTTTTGAAGATGGGAGGTTTGTATTTCCTCTCCATTATGTGCTTGGCATAGTAATGCAGTTAAAAAAGGAATGGCAACAGTGGTTTTCAGTGTAGTTTAGAAAATGTTTTGTGCCATTAAATTGGCTATTCTCAATTAAAATTTAAAGGTTTTCCATTACAAGTTGGTAGTTAGAGGTGTTGTGACTTTATCAGTTTGTTATTCCTAAAAATTAATGTTTTCTAGCAGAGAAGGTTCAATTGTAAAATCTTTATGGGTTGTTCTTAAAGGCCACCTTTTTTGGGTGGTATTCCCTTGAATATTGGTGACTGTGCATCAGTGAAGATGAGGTGATGAATCACTTCAGACAAAATACACTTGGTTGGTACATATTAAACTTCTTCCAGGTAGAGGTTGCTGTAACTCCTGTCCAATAAAGAGATCTGGACTCAATGGTCTTAACCCTTGCTGAGCCTGGGTGTAGTTTGTGTTGAAACTTCTCAATTTATACAGTAGGACCATAAATATTAAATGCTACTTTTAAGCTATTAAGTAAGAATAAAAAGCTTGGACAGATAAGCTGTGTCAATGTTTTAATCTGCAGTGAGACAGTACTCATTTCTTTTATTACCATGTTGAAAGTACTAGATTTTATGTGGGTTAATTATAGCAAAATTAAAAGACACATTGATTCTCCTGCTGTGATTTATTTTCAGTTTTATTTCTTGAAAATTGTGGTTTCTATGTATCTCAGTTTTCACCACTTTGTAGGATAAACTTTTTGCGGTGTTCAGAGCGTCTCTTTTCTGTGCTACCAGAGTTAATCCCCTTGCATCTTCTGGAATCAAGAGGGTTTTTCCTTTTTGTATTCAGTCATAACAAAGATAATCTTTATGGGCTTTACTAAATGGAAAGAGGGACAAAACCCCTTGCAGTAAGAATTTAGTGAAAAACAGAAAAAAGTAAGTTTCTTGGGAGGAAGGAAACTATAAATTTGTTACATGTTTGTTGCTCCTAATTCCATACATGTGAAGACAAAAACAAACAAGAAAAAAAGGAAATGCAAGACTTCAATTATGTTGATACTGTAGAAAGAGATTAGATGTGCCAAACCTTGTGACTTGCGCTGGATGTTCATATTGCTGGTGGTGTCTTAGTCTTAAAATATGTTTTTAATGTAGAGAACAAGTTAGACTTCCAACTGGCCAGAAATATGACTGGCCTCTTCTTTTTCTGATCCATAGAGCTTTAAGAAAATGAGAATTTGATAGCAAACACTTGTTAGGACACAGCTCTGGAGTTTGTGTTGTAGTACCCAGAGAACCACTTTGAGCAGTTACAAGAGCACTGATTAAGGTTGTATGATTGTTCTGGATTTGAGTTAAAGTTTCTTGTTATTCTTAATTCACATCAGCTGCCTGGTGTTGATCACTGCCATATTGCAGGAGTGATGGAGAAAGCACATGGGAGGAATAAATGATCAGGGCAGGAGAAGGATGGAGGATGCTTCTGGCAGCAGTCTTAGATTATATTAGAATGCTTACAACATTAAATGTAGTGCAGGTATGAAAGTTTGTGAACAGAGGATAACGTAGAACTGTGAATGGTTTTGTTGAAGCCTCTGTTGAAGGACCTCCTGAAATCAAGCTGCAGGTAGTGGTTACAGGAGAGATAAGAAATCTGATAGCTGTGCATTTCAATCCATCTCTGTTTGCTCAATGTGCAAATGCTTCTTAAAATCTTTATTTGTACTTCTTCATAATCCCTGGGAGTTTTCCACCTGTGTTACTTACAATCTTCATCATACTGTTTTAATACAGTAACTTGTATTAGCTGGAAATTACTTAATCCATACAGTTTTAAAAGAAAAATATCAGTATTTTACTAGGGTGTTGTGTTTTTTTATTGGAATCAACCTAACCAGTTTTTTAGTAGTTTACCTTTAGCTACAAGATTTTATACTTCCCTTCTATTGCAGGAAAAAGTGTACTACAAAAAGCTGTAGTACAAGAATTGCATGCTAAAAGGTGATACCTTTTCTGATTATGGTTCTCTTACGCAGTTGAAATAAAATGCTTTGTGCTGCATGCATGAAATAAGGACACCCACTTTTACTCATGTGTCTGCTTCTTGTTTGGAGAGAGGAGATGCCCTTTCTTCTGTTTCCTACTCTTTTATCTCTCTTTTTCTTTTTAATTAATGTTATTTACTTGGTAGGGAAGATTTATGCGAGCAGTATTCTTCCTCACCCCTTATATTTTCATGTCACTGGCTTCTGAAACATCTATTACTTCATTTTTGTTACTTGAGTTCTGGCATTTTTAGCTCCCCTTTCTACCCCTTAAATAACTCTTGGGCAATCTAGTCTTTTTTGTGCTTCCTGAAGAAACAACTGTTTCAGCTGTTTTTCTTTAAACATCAGCTTTTTATGTGGAATAGTCAATATCCTTGTTTTTACTCAGTCTTTTGTGAAAATGCCTTCAAAGAGATAGTTGTGTTGAGTACTGGTCACACAGCATTTCCTGGTCATCATATGGATGAAAAAAACAAGGATGAGCTACTTTAATCATCCGATAGTTACATGTGCAGAGTGAGGATTCTAGAATAATTTGACTCTCCTCTCTAGATTTTTCTTCTGGTACGTTTTTAAAAAGAATAAGTCTTTAATAACACTGGGAGGAATGGATAAAAATTAGAGGCAGATGAATTCCATTTAGGAATTAGTGCATGGCTAGGCAATATTCTTTCTTCTCTTCAAACACAATACCTTCTTGATGTTTGACCAACCACATTCAAGAAGCAGAGCCCTCAAAACCACTGTTGAATAGCCTGTATGATGAATGCATTCCCAAAACTGCTTTGAAATAGGTTCTACAGAATTTGCAGATGAACTTAGGCAGTACAACCATTACTTCAGACTTACGTCTCTAAATAGTGAAAGTTTTTACTTAAAACTCAGGGTTTTTAGATTATTTCCTAGCATCGCAGAAGAAGTTACATGCAATGTTACTGGTGTTTTGACCTCCCTTTTCAGGGTTCATAATAAAATGCTGATTACTTTTCTTTACTTAGTAATTCAGTTAAAGATTTTTTGTTTATTGTGATTATTTGGAGGATCTTTCTGCTGTACTCAAAATTCATTGTTATATATAAAATGGGAAACTTACTTGTAATTCTTAATTTGAAATAGTAGACCCTGTGCTTGTGATGTGAATAGAGAAAGTTCTTCTCCATGGAGTAGGAGCAAAAGTCTGTAATGAATCACATGATTACAAAAGAAACAGCCAAATTTCGATTTTTGAGTTTTACCTTCACCATCTTACACCTATTTGACCCCTTCGCCAGTTAAATTTCTCCTGTGTTTATTGAAGAATGTTATCATCCGTCTCTCTAAGCAGATTCTTAATGTTCTTTTTGTATTTCTTCAATCCAGCGGTGTTAAATAAGAGAATTCAAATATTTGTGTAATGGTTTAACATGTATCTTATTGACTTTTCATCAAAATTGATATTTCAGTTTCGTTCCTTATAGTATATTATCAAATATATTTTGTGAAATAGAAGTGTGGTACATAGTCACTTGAAACTATGGGTAGCAGTCCAATTTATCTAGTAAAACTAAATCATCTCATGATCTCAGTGTTGTAACCCTTTGTTTAGGACTTCGTTGTCAAAAGGAGGAAAATCTTAATTCTGGATGACTTTTCAGTTACTGAGTAGACTAGGAGATTTGGTGATTGCTCTAGGACTGGGAGGGGGCTGGGGCAGGGAAGCGCACATATACTTTTTATTCTTTTTCTGTGCAGTTGGTTATAAGTTTCTAAACTTATAACCAGTTTCTAAACTGGAACAATAGCAAATAATAGAACTTAAATAATCTTCCTTCTGAACTGAGAGATCTTTCATTGTGTTACATGTCCTATGTTACATTCATGTATGACCCATTGTATACAGCTTTGTAGAAGATATTTTAGCAATAGGGAATGTAGTTACATGAGGCTTAGTTTTTTGATGCAGCATTAACATGTTCTCTGACCTTAGGACTCATGAATCACTTATTTCTATGTCTGAGACTGCTGGCTAGGATCCTAATTATTGCTGAGATTATCATAGATGATACAGTTACATATTGGCTGTGTGTGTCACATTGATCATGCTGATGTGTAGCAAGTGCAAGGGGCATACCAGTAAAATATTTGGTATGATCTTGCTAATCTTCTGTTTCCTCTTCTTGGGTAGATTAATGTAATAGAAGTCTTTACATTTGTCTTGTCTTAGTTTATTTGCTCTATCCTAAGTATTCACTGTTTGTTAAAACTACAGGAAGATTGATTCAAATAACGAAGTGTGGTGCTGCATAGCAAGGGAATGGTAGCTTCAGTTTGGTCACCAAGCATAGATCTTTTCAGTAGATATATACATTTGCAGGCTCTCTTCCTTAAGGCTCGCTCAGATTTTCTTTCTTACTCGGATTTCAGTACTATTTTTTAAGCATTTTGCAGTTTGTCATGTAGTCTTTCTGTTTTGTTAGTGGGAACAATTATGATTTGTCCATTTGTGTGAGTCTAAAACATCTTTTTCAATGCTTTTTGTTTTATTATTGTGTTAAAAAGAGCAATTTAGCATTAGGGATTTTCCTGAAATACAATTTACGTTGCAAGATCACTTTCATATGGGCAGGTTAAAGTCCTTGAAAAGCTGTGTCATTGTAAATGTGGCAGCAAACTTTAAATTAATGATATTAATACAACATATTACAGTTTCAATTCACATAGTTTTAAACCACTATTTCTTACACAGTATTCATTAGCAATCTCACAGCTCAGCAGGACTGTTAAAGAAAGATTATTTTTATGAGTGTGAAGATGCTTTATATGGTTTCAGGTTCTGTTCCTCTTCTGTACAGGCTGAGTGGGAAATGCATGCCAGGAATGATGTGGACCTTTTATGTATTTGTTTACATGTGACAAGATTAAAATTTGTATGTGGTTGCCTACCTAATACCAAGTGATGCTTGAGGTGAGTAAACGGAGTGGGACTGATGTTTTTCTCTTCCATGAATGTATTGCCAGAAGAGTATGTAACAGCTTACCATATGAACTCTATACACTGTGTATCATTATGTACTTGGGTCTTTATTGAATTACTCTTCTAACAGATGGACTCTGTCCCAAACGGTGTGGTGTCCTGATCAAGCTCTAGAAGAAATTCAGACATAGCAAACAAAATCTCAATGTTTTCTGATGTGTTATAGAAGATATAGCATGGTCTGTCTGGTTTGTCCTTCGTTTTTGCTAAGTAAGGAGGAGAATAGCAGCATCTTTACTGTTTGTGGACTAGTGCTCTTAAATGCAAGTATACAGGTGCTAGTTGAGAAGATCATATATTCTGTACAGCTTGTCACGCCTTCTTAGAGAAGCTGAAATTATTCATAGGGAATCTTGCTGTGGTCTTTTTTGAATATATTAGTTACCTGTTATATTAGTGGTCAAGAACTTTATTCCAAAATGACTTGTTGATTAATGCACTCGTATCTCCTTTTAACAGAGTCTCCAGAGTCCTGTCATCCTTAATCTTGATGTCTAGATGACCAATAGCTTTGACTGTGAGGGTGATCTAATTGTACTCTCATACTTGAGTGAAGCTCGGGGACTTAGTGAGGATGTAAGTGGACAAAAATGGCCCTGAGAGGAGGGAGAACTGACTTCTCAGTTATAAACATTATATGAAAAACTTGCATTAAAATGCATCATGCACAGCTGTAATAATTGCTAATCCACATGAAACAACTGAATCTGTAAGCTTCCTGTTTAAAAAAAAAATTGTCTAGACTGAATGGATGTTGTCTAACAACACTTGGAAGTGTCAAGCTGTCTTAGTTTCAGTGGAATCTGCCTTGGGCTACTAACTTGTGCTTGTCCTAAGTTTGCTGAAATGCCCAAGAAAATTAAAAGCTTGACTTCATTATTTGTTTATACATACCTTTGTTTATGCAAGGTTGAAAGAAATGGTAGCTTTTCTTATCTAAAATATAAACTCTTGTTCTGTTTGGGAATTTTTTCAACTTTATCAAGAAGCTTTCCTAGTAAGCAAGTCATAGCTAATAAGCATCAGCACCCAAAAGCTTAATTGCTACTCAGTAAGAACTAAGTAGTGATTTACAAATCAGAAGAGGTAGAGGTGCTTCTCTGCTGTAAATAAAGAGATTCTTCTGGATCTTGAGAAATACTGGGGTAAGGAGGAAGAAATAAATCAATGAAACTAGAGGGGAAGGCAGACTGGTATGAAGAGTAAATATTTGTGGAGTTCATGGATGTCATCTTGTGGAAGTGAGGAAAATGTAGTTTTCTGGTGGAATCTCATTAAACAAGATCTGACCATTCAAATTCTGTTATCCCATCTGCATAGAATTGGATGGAATTTTATCTTCTGTTGCTAAGCGGACAACTGTGGAAGTCATTAAAATGCATCTTCCATGTCCGACTCATCTCCCAAACTCTTACGAAGGGGATCTCCATACTTTGTTCTGCTCCATGGGTCCAAAACCTGTTGACCCATCATGTTATTTTGGTTCTTTTTAACTTTGGTGGATAAAGGTAGAAAGTAAAATATGCTTACTTTTTTTTAAATTGCTTATGTATTCATAACCAGTTGCAGTTTTCTAAGAAACATGTCTTGATCATACAGAGTTGCAGAACCCATACAATTATGAAAATTCAAGCATCCAGAAGGTTGATGTTTTAAAAGAGTTAGAACCCAAACACACATCAGGATCTCCTTAATCTGATAAAATATTATTTATATATAACCAGTCCCCGTTGATGATGTACAGAAGTATTAGAAACTAGCTAAATTTATTAAACAGGAGAAGACAGTGGGGAGTAAGGCTAAAATGTTATTCACAGAAATGTCAAATACCTACATTTCTTTGTAACGTTAATGATTTTCAGGTCTTTTTAACAGCTTCTCTGTTCTTTATGTGGTCTTGTGTTTTGTAAAAACTCTAGCCATGGTAGCTATTCTTCCTTGCACCATCAGTTACCTTACACAGTCAGATCTCTTAAGTTGCCTGTCATCAAATAGGAATGTGGTTCTACTGCTGATAATTTAAAGTATGTTTTGTTTTCTTGGTTTTTTTCCTAATGTATCCAAAATAACAATAACAACAATATGATGTTCAGGCAGTTTACACTTGGGGTACTTCTTCATTTGTATCCGTCTTTCACTTCTGCACTGTCAAATCTTTTGTTTTGTTTTGTTTTTGTTTTGAATAATTTTATGAAAGCCCATCCTGCTAGATTATAATTGTGTTATCTGGTATTTTTGTCTCTTTCAGGATACCAGTTATCCCCTCCCTATGTAATGTGGTTTTTCATGTAGTAGCTTTTGCTTTCTGCCATTTTGAGTTCAAGCCATTTTGCTTGTTAAGTTGGGTTTCTGGAAATTTTTTTTTAAGTAATTTGTTTTTTGATTGTTTGTTTTGTTTTGTTTGAGTGGGCATGTCCCGTTTAGGTTTTCTGGCAAAGTGTAGAGCTCTTAATTTGTAAATCAATGTGGGTATCAATGTCCTAAATTTAACAGTATGTGTCTTTAGTTCCTGTTAGAAATCCATGTCTTTTCTTGCTATGCTCCTCACAAAAATAAAATTTCTAAAATTAGTAATCAGACGTAATTGCGGTATGTCCTGTCTTTACTGTCTAGAATACCTTTTGCCTCACCTGAAGGAGAAAATCTGCAGTTCTGCCTTCTGCTAGTATGTAGTTCGGTGTATACTCTGCTGATACAGTTTTGGTAGGAGAAGAGTCATGTTAGGCAGAGCCTTATATAGTAGTTGTCATGGTAAAAAAAATGTATCTACAGCAGCTTCTTTTTCATAAAAATTAATAGATAAGCTGTTGTCATATGTTTTCTTTGTGTGAATTGTGTCATCTTTAGTACTTCTACTATATTTGCTTCTCCTTTTGCTGAAAGACACGGCTTTTTTGTGCCAGTGGCAGGCATTCTCTAAACTGTTAGTAACGAAGGGCTTTGTATCTTCTTTAGCAGCATACCAGAATGTATGCATGATACTGATGAAATCAATTTTTTTTTTTCTAATTTGAATCAATACCCAGCAAATATTATCTGCAGGTAAATAAGAATTCAGCTTGGTGGTTTGGTATTACCTTTTGGTACGGATGTCCTGAGCATTTCTTCTCTATCCAGGAATTGTTAAAATCTTCTGCTAAGCTGTTTGGATAGTAATCATAAAAAGCCAAGTGTAATTCTTGCATGTTGTTTGGGTGAGGCTTCAAACACCTTAAGTATATTGCATCAAGAGCTGTAGGGATTAAAGTACGTGTGTAAAGTACCAGTCAAAGGTGAAGAGCCTTGATCCATGACCAGTTCACATTCAGAGATCAGCCTGGAGCTGTTAGTTGTGTGCCAGCAAATAACGGTGTAATTTCATGCCAGAGTGTGTCACGATTTTTCAGAATTCAGAATGCTATGGAGTTTTTTTTTTTCTTAGCTCTGTCAGAAGTGTTTAAATAGCAGTTATACAGAGTGACAACTCTTGCTTCAAAGTATAGTGAATTCTCATAAATTAACCCATAATAGTTATTTATAAAGTTGTATTTTATTGAAATCGCTGTGCTTTGAAATACAATATTAAATAAAGAATCACAGGATAACTGAGGTTAGAAGAGACCTCTGCAGATCATCTTATACGCACTCTCCATCCAAGGAGGAGGGTGGACCCCTAGAGTAGATTGTTTGGGACTATGTTCAGGTGGCTTTTGGATATCTTTTAGAATGGAGCCTCTGCAACTTCTCAGGATGACGGATGTCAGTGCTCAAGCACCCTAACAATGAAAAAGTGTGTCCTGATGTTCTAGTGGAACCTCCTGTGCTTCATTTTGTGCCTGTTGCCTCTGTTCCTGTCATGGGGCACCACTGAAAAGAGCCTGTCTCTGTCCTCTCTGCACCTTCCCTTGAGGTATTTATATAGTTGATAAGATACACCCAATTCCTCTCAAAAATTTTATAGTCGACATGAAAATTTCCTAATTCTTAATGGTGATGATGGTAGCTCTATAGTACTGTATAAATAGTTTTCAGTTGTCTTAACAAATGATTCTGAGATCACTGTTGCTCTTTATCAGTCCTGGGCAAAAACAAATGTGAAAGATGCAATACAAATAAAGGAATGATAATGCCTAATAGGAATCTAGGAGAGGGAAAATTTGCATACAGTTGAAATTGGGTTAAAATAAAAGTAATGCAAAAAGATAACTGCTTTTTTCCATTTTTTTTTTCTTCAACATTTTTTCCCCTTTTCACTGGGGGAAATGATTTTGCAAAAATCTTTTAGCCTTCACTCTCTTGTGGATCATTAATTGAAGAAAGGAGAAATGTTTTTATAACATTTGGTATCATTAATTGGCTAGATTAAAAGCATAAGAAATGTTGGCACATAAATACCTCAAATCATCAAAACAATTTTTTTTTTCTTAATTTAAAGCCATAGTGATGAAATGAGAATTGTGTCCCTCCTTCCAGCATCAGAAGGAGGATTGATGGTGAATTGCTGAGCTGAAGGTCCTAGCCTGGGATGGTCAGTGGAGTGCCTCCTGGCCTTGAACAATAGTTGGTCATCCAGGTCAGAAGTCAGCTTGGGCCCTAGAGCATTACAAGGATGAAAAAGCATTTGGAAGAGGGAAGAAGCCTTTGAAACCTGTGCTTAGATTTTAGTGCTTGATGTTCTTAAATAAAGCTGCCAAGGCAAGGACTGCAGGTTTCTATCTTTCTGCACCGCTTGGTGCGTTCTCTGGCTTTTTAGGTCGCCCTGCTCCAGCTTTTGATTTTGGTATAAGAATTATCTTCATTTGCTAGTATTTTTAGTGTACTTAACATAATGTACTATGCTATCTTAAAATTACTTCCTTTCAGGTTTGGTAGGTATAGGGTTTAGATGTGTGCTGTATTCTTTCTTCAGTAGCTCTTAGCCATTAGGGGAAAGCCACACTCTAGATAACTTTCTTATTTCCTTTTTTTTTTTTTTAACCTACTTCATTACCATTTATAATGCACTGTAATCACATGAGAATACCCTACTCTTCTCTTCTTGCCTGTGGCACTCATCTGTTAGAAGATCCATTTCTTTGGCTGTCAAGAATTAGTCTTGGATTCTGGTGTGGTTGTCCCCAGCCGTCCTGGCTCACGGATGTGTGCTGCTATGGACAGAATCACCTTAGGCTTTTCCTGTAAGCCTTACTCAGCCTCATGAGTTTCCAGTGGCCACAGGCAAGATCTGGGATCTCAGGAAAAGGTTGGATGTGATACATCCAGATTAGGGCCTGTTGTTGCAATGTTGCTTCATGACATATTTCATGTGCTTGTGATAAAGTAAAAGGTTTCATAAGAGCAGTGTTTAACTGATAACAATCTTTGAGTTGTTCGGGTATTCCTCATGCAGCTGGTGATCACACAGGAGTAGGCAAAAGCATCAGGCTTTAGTAGTGGGGTCTTGTTTGTCCACTCTCCCACAGCTAAACTGCACAAACGTTTTTGCAAAAGTTCTAAAACTTCCCTCAGTGGCTGGGGCTGTAACAGAGAGGCCAAATAAATCGAGTTGGCTTTGGTAGTACCAGAAGTGTGACGGGCAGATGCTGTTTTGCTTGCAGAGGATTGTGGAAACCAAAGTTGTTCTTAGTCCTGCTGCTCTTTTGCAACTAATAGCAAAGCAGCTTTGTCAAGTTACTAAAAATAGCTGTCATTACCATTTGTGTCTTCCCTTAAAATACAAAAAACAGTGTTAAAAACCCAAGCAACTACACAAAACTAAGAAATTTCTTTATAGTTTTTAGCTTTATTGCAAGTACAGTAATGAATTTGTCTAGTTAGTTTACAGGGAGTGTTGTTGGAAACGCTGTTTAGTTTAAAAGGTTGTTCATTAAATTTTACCTGTTGGGGACTTTTGTTTTTACTCTTGCACTAATGCATTGGATTTGAAAGTAGTTTCTGAAATATTTGAAAGGATGAACATTGTTTAATACTGTTTTAAGCATAATAAAATACTGAAGCAAACCATGATTGTTAAGCTGACCAGACAAGGCATTTCAGTGTAGGGAAGCTGAAAAAAAACCCAAATGCTGCTGTTAGAATATTTCTGACAGAACTATTGAGGTATGATGTGTGTCATCCACATTTGCTTCTTTTTAGCCATTCTTGAAAAGAAAATGGATGAAGATTGAAACATTAATTGAACTGCAGATTAATTTATTTTTTTTTTTACGTTTTCTCATGGTCTAAGTGGAGTTCTCTGGCATCTCAAAATGATGCTTAACCCAATTCTTGCAAAAGGAAGCTCCCATTCAGATCTACAGTGAAATTTACAGAATGAATAAAGCTAAACTTGTAGTTTGCTTGAATGAAGGATAGCGAAGGGACTGTGCAGGATTAACCAGTTAGTGCATCCTATTACTATTTCAGATGGAAGTCCTGTTGTCCTGAGCTTCTGTCTCTTCACCTGAGAGAAATGGGCAACAAATGGCTATCTGTGTTTTAAGCATATGATTACAGTGATAGAGACCAGTGAACAATTCAGCTTTCAGTATTATTACTAAGCATCAAGATATAGCCATTTTTATTTTCAGATTGTAAAATGGATAGATGCATACAAGGAAGGATTGAATTTTTCTTGTGATTATATTTGTCTACTGTGTGGGAGGAGCTACAAAAAGATGTTGATACAGAAATGGTGAGAAAAATTGACTGAACTGTCATTTTAACTATGAGGTTTAGGGGGAGGAGGAGGCTGGGTTTTTTGTTAGGGAAGGGGGCAAACAAAGTCTCAGTAAAAAAATTCACTTACCTCTAAGCTAAAATTAGATAGTCTTATTTTCTATCTTACAAACTGTTATGTATATAAGATTTAGATGCTTGCAGCAAAATTCTTGTATATATGTGAATCATATGTATGAATCATATTTATCTGTGAGAATGTAATGTATTAATTACGCAAAAAAGCCTACCTTCACTTATTTTTGGACATTGGGGGGGGAGATAAAGCAGTGATGTTTTTTAAATGCAACAGTTTGGTGAATGGTAATATGTCACAAATTATTTGGTACAGATGAAGAACTTTGTCCTGATTGCCTGTTCACTCCTTAAATTTGGCATCACTAATGCTAACTGGCATAAGTACTTAAACCCTCAGTTGGAAATAATGTTGCAAAAGATACTGTGAAGCTTATTTCTCTTGAAGTGTTGGAATACTCATTCTTGCACAATTACATTCATGCAGTAAATTGTACTTTGAATGTAGGTCCTTATAACTTCTTTGGGAAGCCATGGCTTTTTCTAATTGATTTAGCAGCAAATGTCATTTAATTTAAAAGACAAAAAAGCTGAGAGCAAAAAGATCAGCAAAACCTTTTTTCAAGACACTGAAAAAGGAATTTGGCTTTTAAATAATGAAGTGATAACCACAGGTTTATTTTACAAAAATGCTAAATGATGAAAAAGCTGTTAAATTGTAAAATGCAAGTGATTTTCCACACGCTGCAAATACAGGAAAGAACCAGCTAGCAGACACTGCAAATAGTAGGTTTTAAGTAGCTGTAACTGGTTTTGTTGTCAAACCCTGTGTGTGTCCTGACCTGCCCTTGCAAAGGACTGGTTGTGTGCATGGGGAGGAGGAAGGGACAACAGGGTGCAGGGTTTCTGGCTAGAAGCCTCTTCTTGTTTAGGTTTCGGTGGTGAAGGGCCTGACCCCTTTCTCCTCTCTTGTTCTCTTTCTGGGTGATTTCATGGTGACTGACTAGCTTCATGATTTGTCAAAAACAAATCGGGAGTAGATTCTTACACTCTTCTTGTCCCTGGATGGATCACTGACTGCTAAGTTTTTAGAAGAATTCAGTTTTGACTATGAGAAAATGTATTTCCCAGTTAGGTTTCTGTGCGAGAAATCACATGTAAGCTTCAAGAAGTCCTAATCAAAGCATAAAAGCACAGAGGAATATTTTTTAAGGTTGTCTTAGATTGGTTTCTTTTGGGTAACTGTTAAAGAGGCAATGACTGAACCTCCATGATGTTAATTATTGTGATCGTGCTTGTGGGTTTGTTGTTTTGTTTTGTTTTTAACTAGATTTAGTTTGCATTTATGGAAAACTAATTTCTTCTTTTGCATCTCTTCCAGTAATAGTTATGCACGAGTGCGAGCTGTGGTGATGACCCGGGATGACTCAAGTGGTGGATGGTTACCACTTGGAGGGGGTGGACTAAGCTGTGTCACAGTCTTCAAAGTCATTCCCCAGGAAGAGAATAGCTGTGCTGATTTTCTTATCCATGGAGAACGACTCAGGGATAAAACGGTAACAGTTTATATCCATTTAGTATTGCTGTTAAAACTACACCAAACCTAAGAACAGATCTTTGCTTTTTGTTGCTTTTAGACTTGAAAGTGAATTCATGGTCTTGAACTAATGCTGTTGCTGAGCTTTTATCAGTATATCAGTGTTTATATACCTAAAGAACTGATTTTTTGTTTTCTTTTTAATAGTATGCGTTTCTAGAATTAAGCATTTTGATCCCTTAGATACTTCGGAGCATTTTTTTCAATGCAGACTTCCTTTTTTCCTGGTGGAAGGCTAAAGCTGAATCTTCCTGTTAACCTGTTTATACATAAGCAATACTGTGTTTAATAGACGTGCTGGAAAATGAGAACTTGTTAAAAAAACAAAATCTGAATGAGTTACTTGGTAATGATTCAGTCAGTTGTGGAATTTGGCTATGAGAAAAAGCAGCCATTTTATGTGATAACACTTCTGTATTGGAAGAAAACATGAAATTGATGGGTACAAAAGTTGATCTGGTTTATCAGCTACATTAAACAAAATACTACTAATAAACTTGTCTTAAATGGCATCTCAAAAGGAGTCCTATCCTGTAGGATCTTGGCAGTTTCTACATGCAGGTCTGTGGAGACAATGTTGGCACATTAGGGCTTGCATGGTTTCTTCTGTGCCAAGTAGGTTCTCTTACTGTGGAAACAAAGGGAAATGAAGAAACCTCCCTTTAAATCACTTTATCAGAGGTTAATCTTTTCTGCTAATAATTTACAATTCATGTGTAAGCTTAAAAGGTGGAATTACTTGTACCGTAACAGTGATTCTTTCTCAAGCGGACCAGTTTCTCCCTTGAGACAGGACTACTGAGTTTTCTGCCTTGACTTCGAGTGTTGTAGGAAGAGAGCATATAAATAGGAAGTGTGCTGACTCAGTTGTTTCAGCGAGGCGTAGTGCTATTACCAGAGGACCCTATGTTCCCTCACAGCTCTCTGCACCTGCAGTTCCTTCCTCGCTTTGCAGTAGTTCCCTTTAGAACTTTTTTTAGCCTTATCAAGGCTGGTTTTGAGCAGTTTAATTGCATTCAGAAATACTTGACATTTTTTTCTTTAATACTTTCAGCATTCACAGCTTTTGCCTTTGGAATCTAAGGGTAATAAAACGCTTAGAGCTGAAAGCTGGTTTAATGCTATTCCTGCAAACAAAAAACAACGTAGCCACAATAACTGTCCTAATCAGTTTATGATCTTTCTCCTTGTTTTGCTTCTCCTTTTGGTAGAAGGCTTAAATGTACCTGGCTCCTCTTTCTGTCCAAAATCTGACTTGTATTAGTATGAACATGTTTTCTGTGCTTTTATTGTCCTGAACAGATTTTTTATTTGTGTCTGTTTTTCTTTTTCTTTTTTTTTTTCTTTTTGTCCCCTCATTTTATTGTTTGCATCCTGTTCTGTATTCGTATGTCCTACCCTCCTACCCCAAATGGGATCTGCTGATCTATCAGGGTAGGTTTTACTGCTTAGGAAGATGCTGTTACTAGTCAGCCCCTCAAAAATACAAGAAGTGGAAAAATGGAATTGGGAAGAATATCCATTGCCTGTTGAATAAAGGTCATCTAACTAGTGAGTACTGGATGTGGCTGTGAGGAAGAATGCTGTGAAGCTTATGGTGCTCTGGTAATGGAGTCAAAGAAAGCTATGTATAGCATGTATTTCCTCAGGCTTCAAATAGTGTACATACAAGCAACTAATGAATTAACAACAAAATTGCACAGTTTGCAACAAGATGTTCATTGAAAAAAGGAAGTAATTCTTAAAAATGGAGTCTTCCCACCCCCAAGTCAGGCTACACACTGTTAAAATACCTTTAGTTATAGTTTTCTTTCCTCTGACTGCCGATTTTGTGAACTGGCTCAGCTTCCAGCAAAGGGACAGAAATTCCTTTACTCTGGAAAAACTATAGTCAGGAACTTGGAGTGCTTTTCTGGGTCACCAGGAAGCATAGGTTTTGAAATACCTCAAGTTAAGAGATCAAAAGAAATTTTTACTCTTTGACCTTTAATGCGAGTATTGCCATTCAACCATTCAGTAAAAATGTTGGTATATCCCACAGGTGGGATATGTGATGGAAAGATCTTAAAGATGCTTCTTAAGTGGTTATACTCAAAAAAAAAAAAAAATGGATCTTTTATCTCTCTCTTGCTATTTCTCTTGCTGCTTCTGTTGCTGCTTCTCCAAGTACTGCTTCTGGCAGCATGTTGCATTTGCAATGTGCCAGAGCTCTCCATGTATTTTATAGGGTATGTGTGCATTTAATTAGGACTGCAAGCAAGCCAGTCTGCAAGTGAGCTGTGTAGATTAAATACTTTGAGACTCAACATCAAAATATTGAAGCTTCTTTTCAGGGCGGTATCCTCATTGTTTCTTCATATGCCTGAGAGTTAAATTGCTATCAGCCCTGTAACGATCCAGCTTCAGGTTCTACATGTAGAATTTCCAAAATTTTTGTGCTATTTAAAACATCCCATGGGGTTCACAAAAAGTTAATTGAGGAGAAAAACAAAGTGGTCACACCATTGAATTAATTTAGGAGAGATAATGCTCCCTGTTAGTTTGCTCAGATTGTTTAGATTTGCCTTGGAATGTAAGGCTATTTTGCAAAGACTTTGATATAATTACACGTTTCTTCCTTTATTATACTCGTCTTCCTAGATCTGGCTCCAGCCAGTCTGCTTGGAACAATTGGGCTCCCTGCTAACCTGCTCAGGTCTGCTGCTCTCTTTTTACTGCGTTTACAGTGGCTCTCCTCTATCTTAAGAGCAATGCTGTTAAACTTACATTAGGCTCAAGCTTCTTTAGGCTTCAGTGAATTTTACATTCTTGAATGAAAAATCTGACTTCTCTGTTGTTTTTTTAATTTATTTTCCTGTCCTTTCCCTGTTCAAAAAACTTAATCACTTTTTTAATTTGCTTTAAAGTTTAATACAAGATTGATTCTGTTGGGCTGACTGTCTTATTTGGAAAACAACAAAAATCCCACACAGAATAATAATCCTATTGCAGGGTCACAGTGGCCCCAGGGCTCTGTAGCACTAGTATGCTCAGGTCATGCCGCTTGGTCCCCAGGCAGGTTTGAAGAGTGTTGTAAACTAGAGGAGGGGAGCCTCAATCCATCCCAGTCCTACTAGTGGGATGCCAATGCCAGCAATACATGGACAGTGAAGGATCACAGGTCAGCAGGAGAGCACCTGGAATGGTGCACAAAGGAGCTCCATCAGGGGCCCAACTTCAACACCTTTATGCAAAGGCAGGTAGCATGGGGAATGAGGAGGAGGAGTTAGAGATATGTACACCTGCAGGGTGATGATGTTATTGGCACTATGGAGATGTGGTGTGAAGGCTCCTGTGACTGAAGTTTTGTGCTCATAGTTCATCTCCAGTGTTAGTATGTTTTTAAAAATCTTTGTATGAATTTGCAGTATAAAGAAATTTACATGAAAATCTTCAAGGGCAAATACTTATTGAGATGTATTAAACCTAGTGTTGCACTACTGTCTGCTTGTATTTTGAGTGAAACTGCTTACAAAAATGTAGTGTGAAAATAGTTTGTGTTTAATTTGGTCAGGATCCCTCAAAAGCACTCACAGAACTAGAAAATGTAATGATGAGAGAAATCTTCATTTTTGAACTTGCTTCCTCCTAAAAAGGAGGAAGGAACAAAAATGATCTTTTAACACACATTATAGCTGCAGAATGATTCTTTTGTTGCAGTGCCTTTTCTTGAATGTCTTCAGCAAACAGATTTTTTTTCCTATGCTTTCCTGTAGGCAGTCACATCTACACATTGTTGACTATTTACAGAATTCAGGGCAGAGCAACAAAAATTAACACAGAGTGTTTTTGGCGTAAAAAATGTCATCTTTCTACAGACAGAACTGAAAGGCAGTAAAACGAAGTGGTTAGTGTTAGGGTGTAGGGTAGGAGGAGTAAATATTGAAGGGCAGGAAAAAAATGTCTTTGCCTATGTAATAATTAGATGAGGAAAGCAGAGGGAGAACACAAAGGATATGTAAGAAAAATGTAAGTATGGGCAGTTGGGGGTTCTTTTTATTTGGAGACTCTTTTCTCAGATTTATCATTGAGATAATTCTTCCACATGTTGTAAAGAAATTTTTATATTTTTTTCCTTCAAAAAGCTGCATATAACAGTTAGAATTGAAAATTCTGAAAATACATTAATGTTGAAAAGATAGAATACTGCAATTCTTCATTCAGGATTCAGGTTTTCAGAATCTGACAGTAATGCAGGTCTTGCACTGCGTTTTATTACCCCTAATGTGGCAGAAGCAGATCAGTATGAGCCTCTCTTGTTCTTCATTGTTCATGTTAGATTTCTTTAATCAAGGAATATTCAATGCAACAATGTTGCGTGAAGTAAATTCAGTAACCAAATATACCTTAAAAAACAAGCAATTTGAAGTGGGGAAATGATGTGAAGTCTGTGACTCTGCTTTACAACCAAATGAGCCAGGACACCTGTAATGATTTTTTTTAGCCAAATTATTTTGTTAATTATTCCTAATTACTGCTTTCATTGTCGTTGAAAATGAGCCGTAAATATGTTTGTGTCTACAGGCATACAAAAATATTTTTGTTTTGATTAATTTTAGTTTTTAAAACAATTCTTGTGTCTTATTTTCTCTTGTGCAAGTAGCCTTTCAAGGAGAAAGCCAGTATTGCTTGAAAACAGCATAAAGGTAGTCCAGTGCTCAAAACTTACAAATAAAATTCCCATTGGTACAGTAAGACTTGCTATCAGCACAGTAATACTTTCTCAGGATATGACTTATTTAAATTGCTGGACATCTATCAGGTCTGTGCTGAGAGAAGCGCTTGCTGTGGGAACAAGATGTTTTTTTGAGGTTGAGGAGATTCACTCAGAATCTTTAACATCACCTCTTACCAAATTTTTGTCAATCGTGAGGTGAGGCCATAATGAAAACAAGGTTAAAATTACATCCTTGCAACAGGAGGAAATTTAAGCAGACTTTTTATCTGCTCTTGTGATGTATATTTTCAGGTAATTTACGAAGACTATGTTTTCTTGTGAAATTTGATGAGTCAGTGATATCTTTTCTTCCTGCCTTCTTTCTCGAAGGTGGTCTTGGAATGCACATTAAAGAAGGACCTCGTTTACAACAAAGTTACTCCTACCTTTTACCACTGGAAGATTGATGACAAAAAGTTTGGCCTGACATTTCAGAGTCCTGCTGATGCAAGAGCATTTGACAGAGGTATTCGGAGAGCAGTAGAGGATATTTCTCAAGGTGTGTATTTCAGAGGAAGGGATTGATGGGGGGGCTGGGGTAGACTGTTTTGAGAATTTAGTAAATGAGATAAGTCAAGGTACTTGGCAGAATGTTAATGCTGACAGGATTTAAGGATGTAGCTTGATCTATTGCATACTGAGACTTTAACAGTTTTTAAATAGTGCTTCTGGCATTTCTAAAGTGCTGTTCATCCAAGTGTCATAAATCGTTTAGATTGTTTCACAGGCACTAAGGTAATTCCCCCAAACATCCCTATACAGTAAAGAACTGGCTAGTTTTTTTAGAGATGAAGAAATGCAGGAAGTGGTACTGTCCCACTAGGCTAATCTTCCCAGAAGCTTGTTAGAGCTTCTGTGTTGTTAGAGTATAAGCTTGAAGTTAAATGATTTATCTTTTTATCTGCACAGACTTTCATCTAATAGTTGTACTCTCATTCTAACAGCTGAGAAAAGTGGTTCTGTGGTCAGGTTTATGTGAGACAGTGGAAGAATTTACTCTCATAGTAAGGTAACTAACTGGTTCCAGAGATCTGCTGACCTCAAGGAAGCTAGTGAGCAAACTGAAGAATATCAAGCATTAATTTTGATCTGAAAATGTGATAAATTTATTTCTGGAATAGGAAAGGGAGGGAAGGAAGAGAACTGGATGGAAAGAAGGTTTCTCTTGAGCTTGTAAGAAGTAACTCAGGGAGAAATTAAAAAAATTCTGTGCTGTAAGTTTAGGCATTTAGTGTGTGTTACAGTATTAGTAAAGGGAGAGACAGCTTTTTGAAAGGAAATGGTTTTTGACATACTACACTGACTTCTTTTGAATTGTGCTGATGTCATCCATATCCCTGCGAGAGGAACAATTAGCACATGAATCCTTTTCCCTCTTAGAGTTTCAGAGTTCCAATTTCTGCTGATTTATAGCAATATATATCACAGTTTGCATTTATGCCAACCAAATTACCTTTAATATTCAAAATGCCACATTAACAAGAACACACTCGGTTGCTTCTGTTGACACTTAGAAGATGCATT
Source organism: Turnix velox (assembly GCA_013400935.1). NCBI lineage: Eukaryota > Metazoa > Chordata > Aves > Charadriiformes > Turnicidae > Turnix > Turnix velox. Next base: position 349,020 of record VZTY01028677.1, on the reverse strand, counting down.
TACAAGAAAGGTGTGAGCAGGAGAAAGGAGTGTAGCTTGGAATACTCAGTATATAAAGTATTGAATGTAGAAATGAAAAAATATTAAAATAAACTCAAAATCTGTTCATACCATCATAGTTCAATATTGAAGGATGGTGTGGAGTACTGGCAGCAGTAAACTGCAAATTAAAAAAAATAATCTTGTTTCCTTTTTTTAATGTTTCTGTAGGCTATCCACCCTCCCAAAATGATATTGAGGTGGCAGAAGACTGCTTTCAAGTGAGTATTTAAATTAATAAATGTGTAGTTACTTTTTAAAGAAATCCATAGAAAATTTTTTTCATTGAGAAATTAATAATGAGAATAAGCAAATGAGTACAAGCAAGGTAAGAGCAATTGCAAAATTCAGCTTAATGAAATAAGTTCCAGAACCCTTATCTAGAGGATTTCCAATGTTGTCTGTCCTAAATTGAGTAGCAAGATGATTAACCATCCAGAGTTTAAGTTTACAATGTCTCTTCCAGGCTGTGTCTCTTCTCTGAGCTCACAGGAACATGAAATACTCATCGAGGGAGGGAGAATAGGGGTCAGGAATCTTCTTATACGTATCTATTCCATTTATTTTGTTAGATTTCACTCAGCGGTGACAAGCACTGCTAGCGTTATATGGTTAGAGTTGAAAAGATGCAGAGATAACAGTTAAAAGTACCTCATCCAAACAAGGACAGGAGTTTGATAGCTTTTGGAAATGCACTGAAGATAAAGAAGTCAATAGTTGAGATGTAAATTTTTAACAATCCATATTTGCACCATTCCATTTCTGTAGGTCGTGATGATGTAAAAGGTAAAAATGTATCTCCTACTGTGCTTCAGAGTTACAGTGCTTTACACAAGTGCCATGCCAACTACCATAACACTGATGGGGAGCACTGTCAGATAATTTCCAAGATTCCATGAAATAAAAAAGCCAGTATAAACGAGTACTATGGATATATATGTAAATAGCTGCAATATAACTCAGTAAAAACCTACTTGTTTCTGTGTGTGCTTGACACCTTTTCTACTTTTCAGGGAAACTCTTGCCTTCATTCACACATGTGTTTAGTTTTCAGAATGTAGATATTGAAATTAATATGAAGCTGATACAGAAACAAGTTGACTCAGGGCTCTTAGTAACTAGTCACAAAACTGGTAATATTCCTGAGTGGATTCTTGAGGTAAAGACTTTTGTCAGTTATGCAATGTTAACATCTTTAACAAGAAAATTAGCAACCTACTTTGGAGATATGGGTAAGAAACAAATCATGATGGGAGTCTGAGAAACAAGTATTTAGAAAGGATGCTGCAATGCAGTGGCAATGCAGAAGAGTCTCCTTATTTCTTCCCATTTTACAGACAAAGAAAAGCATCTCTGTCTATTATCTGTACAACCACCTGTTGGTTTGATTTGCTGTGCTTTATTTTAAGGCACTTTAAAGTTAATTTTCTATAAATAGTAGGTTTTTTGGATTTTAAATAGCAGTGAGATTTTAACAGGGTGGAGGAAATGTATGACAAAGTCAACGTGATCCTCGATCAGCTTTTAAAAGACTTATTTAAACATGCTTTATTGAAGGATTAATAATTGAGCAATTTCTACAAGCCTAATGAGATGAGAGGAAACTAATTACCTCTTTATTATGCTGCCTAGTTAATACATTTGTATATAAGTATGCCATAATTGAAGCAAATATCCATGATTCTTTGTATTTTTAAAGTCTGTTATTGAGAAAGTGGAGAAAAGTATATTTCTATTGTCTGGTCTATATAGACGTAAATATTTTTGTGTAAATAGATGATGTAGAATTTGCTTCATATTTCTTAAAAACACCTTCATTTTTAAAATATATTTATTTTTTTAAAAATCACATGCATATGTAATTTATAGATGTAGTTGGTGCAATTATCTGTTACAGTTCAGAAAGGAATATTTAATGATTTCACCACTCTCCATGTTGCTGAACTGTAGACTCATGCTGTGGATAGACAGCAAGAATTACCTGATTCTTAGAGGCAGAAAAGCTAGCCAGTCTCTTACCATATCTCTGCATACCTAAGTAAAGTAAATCATACTGAAATTGACTATCAATAACAATATCAGAAAGGGGAAAATAAAACAAATGCAGGTAAGGCTGAAACTAGCCTGATGTAGCTCCCATCTAGTATCAAGATTGGGTTTACTTATCCATAACAAAGCTGTAAGTAAGAATGTTAATGTAGAGAGCATCTCAGTTATAGGCACCAGGTCTAGTCAGTAAGAATATCTTGGAAATGCTAAAATAGTGTGCATTCTCCTCCAGAGGTTTAATTCTTTTCCCCTATTGTAAGTGGAACTTGCTACTCCAGTTGTTATTGTTTTTTACTGGAAAGACTACTACAACCATTCAGCTTAAATAAAGCATATTGTGTGTTTAGTCAATTTAACTTGTTCCTCCTTTCTACCCTACTGCTTAAAATGGGATAATGGTATTTTTCCTCTATTAATTCTGTAAGCTGTTTTTCCTAAGTCTCTAATAGTATTTTAGAGTGTGGGTAGAATGTTAAAGAGCAGGTTGACCCTTGGATATGAGGGCAATGAGATGTTTGTTATTTCATCAAAATAATCTTCAAGAATTGTAATTTGTAACCTAACCTCTAAGGAATGGAGCACAAGAGATCAAGCAGCAGAGCTCCTCCATTTTAATTGAAAATATTAAGTAGTCATAAGTTGTTTCTAAAATAGAAGAATATCGAAAAGGGTTATTTTCTGCTTACTTTTGTCCTAGTTTGACTGGGCAAGGAACCTAAACTCCAGTGCTCCCCATAGCATTTTTGTGAATGTACTTATATTTTTTTACTGTACCTATAGTAACTATCATATGTACTAGTATTTCTTCTTTCATTAGTTAGTAGGGTAGGTGAAGTCCCCAGGATGTCATCCAGATACATTTGAAAACACTAATGTTAAAGGTCTTTGTCAGTTACCTGCTGTCAAGGAGCTTTAAACATTAAGGTCTCATAGAGAGAGCACTCTTCTTATTGAATATGAAATTTATGGTTTTAAGAAGACGTAGCTTCATCATAGCTTCATAAGATGCTCTTTAGGTTTGTTAACAAATAATGCTTAAATCTTAGTATTCAAAATAGAATCACTTAAGGGTGTTCAGACCTGCTTATAAAGCTTGCTTAAGTGACTGCTATTGCTCTTAGCTGTTTAAAGAATATGCTGTATGCAGATTGTTTGCACCATTAAGCAACCCTTTGTCTTAGTAGATGAAATTCAAATAGAAATGTACCAATGAGTTAATGAAGAGCTATCTGACTTCCTGTGATACTTGTAATTGGATGGAGAGAATGTGTACATGCTTGTATGGAAATCCACACATGGAATTTGTTTTGGTAGGAGGGTTTGGAATTTTCTTGTCTAAAACTAGTCATTTTGAAAGCAGTAGACAAGCAGTTTGTCCAAGTCAGTTTCTTGTTCATTCAAATATTGGTGTGGATTCTTTGCCTATACCAAATGTGAGCTTCTTGCTCTGGAACTTCTGTAGCCTAAATAAAAATGTAAACATCAGAATTTTTGTTTTTGTAGAAGTAATTCTAAGTGTAGTGTTCATGCATTTGGAAGATTTCTATGTGGGTTTTGAATACTGAAATGCATTCATCTTGCTCTTCAGTTCTGAAAAATAGAGCAGTTGAGTCTTCATCTCCCTCAGGTTTTGTTGACTCGGCCATACTGGTGTTATTTATGGGCTACCAACACATCTAAACAGTTTTGAAATAATAGAAATTCAAAAGTGCTCAATTTCTTTACTTCTGGCAGAGGAAAACAGTAGATTGCTAAATTATAAACAGAAGAAAAGTTTTGGCTTGTTCTTTCAGAAATAGGTACTTTGGTCTTTGAAGGGGAGAAGGCCTGTGGTGCAGGCACAGAGGGCATAAATGTGCCTCACTGTAATTAAATTGTTATAGTTAAATCTTTGTAAACGCACTATTTTGTGACCTTTCTATTTGTTTTGTCTGTAACAAAAGGTTTGCGTAAATTTTATTTCACAAAATTTTTTTTTAAAAGCTTTTTTTTTTTTTTTTTTACAAAAATAACACGATTTGTAAGGAAATGTGAAGTGCTTTACCCTTGACGCTCAGTTGTTTCTAGGGAGAAGAAAACATGAAAAAGCATTGAGGTTTAGCACCATTTAGTGCACTTAAATTGGCTAAGTGAAATTCTTAGAAGTCAAAATAATAGTAATTAATATTACCCATTTAAAATAAAACTAATATATTGTGGCAAAATTATTTGTGTTTATTATGTTGGGATTTTTTGTGGAGTAACATTCATAAAAAAAGAGCAGGAAATTTTTTCTGCCTCCTCAGTATCCTTAACAACCTCTTTACATCTCCATCTTTCTCTTCTTTCATCAGTTAAACTTTAATTTACTGGCTCCTTGAAATCTTTGAAAACCTCTAATGTACTTTACACATTCGTGGAACAGTCTTGAAGAAACAGGCACATTAGATGTCTTATCTTTTAGTTTCAATTATACAAAACATTCAGAATAATCTAGGTAATATTTCAGTTCATGTCAGAAATACAGACCTATTGTTTCTTTGCCAAATAGGGAAGTAGTTGTTCCAACATCTTAGAAGTAGCTAAAACAGAAGGAAGTTACTCAAACCTGTATCCTTTATTCACAACTAAGAAAATAAAGGAAAAAACATTTAAGTGCTTCTTGTGTTTGTTAACAGTGAACAGCAGATCTTTCATGGGAAGTAAATACAAGAACTGGGATGCAGCGGAAATGTGGCCTCTCATCCATCCTTCTGTGTAATTGTTAAACTTACTTAAAGCAGAGCATTTTTAACAATGTTTGCGGAACAATGTTGAATTCTCTCCCAGGCTTAACTCTGGCAAAGTGGGAGAAGTAAGGAGAGAAAATTTGAAGAGGGGAAGCTTGGTCTGGTTTTCATTTTCTCTACAGCTGTCATCTGGCTTTGAATTCTGCTGGAGAGCTACAGCTGGAGTCATTTTATTGTTTTACCCAGCATCCTTTCGCTGGTGCACACAGAAATGTTTTAGTAGTCTTGAAAAAAATTTCAGAGTATCTCTTAGCAACCATAGGACAGTAATTATTATACCAGCAGCTGGGAGCAAACCAGATTTCCGTTGTGCATTAAAAACTGGCGTGGGTTACTTTACAGATGATAGCGAATAACCTAAGCCAGTGCTCTACTTTGCAGGCTGTGGTTGAAGAATATTACATGTGGGTGGTGTAATTGCTTTGGGCAGTAGAGAAGGGGGGTGGAAGTGTGCATCTTGTGTGTAATGTTCTGTAAATGTAATATACTCAGCTTGTGGAAAACTTCACGTGTTTGCTTTTTACTTAAATGTTTTTTCAATACAATAGTGTTTTTGTTTCTCAGGCCTCTCCCTTCAGGTTGTCAACATTTCCATTATAGATGTCGGGGTTCAGGTGTTTATGACCTTCTCACAAAACATCACATCCGAGCAGGAAGTGTCATCCAAAGAGAGCCTTTTTGGTATTAATAAATGTGATCTGGCTGGCTCTGAACTATCAGTTTGATTAAAAACACAGAGTTCAGGATGTTCATCTGGCATTTCTGTAGTTGTGCACAGTGAATATTTACAGGATAAGTAAGGCCATAACTGATCTGATTTTCATTTTCCATAAGCTTTTTAAGTCTGGCTGTCCTTTACCTGTGCTGCCTTGGTGGGCAGGCTGAGTGGTGTGCTTTCTCACGAGTTTTTGCCTTTTGTCTTAAAAAGGACAGACACGTTTCTCTGTCTGCTGCCACCCCCAAATTTATCCTTGGAAGTCAGCTTGAATTGTGGTGTCTGTATTAGAATTTTAGAGAACCATTCTTTTGTAATTGCAGTGTAGGGCACAAAGGCTTGCTAAAGGTTAAGATTTTTGTATTTGGTAGGTGAGTGCCTGGCTATGCTAGTTAGTGCTGCGATAGGTGATCAGTACCCACACCCTTCATTACATGGAGCCCTTCTTGACAGCCACGGGGAGCGTGTCTCAGAGCCTGCCTGAGCATTGTGTGAGGTCTTTTTGCTCACCGGTGGAGGCAGTTTATTTCTGAAGAAAAAATGTGTGAATCACCTACAAGGACAGGAAGTAATGCCAGCTGTTGCTAGTCTCACCCAAGGATAAAGACTGGCTTGTGGGTAGTGTGTGTGCCTTTTCTTTTTCCCCCTGGAAGGGGAGTAGTTTTTGCAGCACACTCATCCTTCTCCCTGTACTACTGGTAGTGGTAGGGTGGAAGAGGGTTAGGTAGTGCTTATTGCTGCCGTTTCTGTAAAACGGCTTCTAGCTGTTAATTGTGTTCCTAGCTTAAATAGTTTTTACTTGTAAACATTTATAATGTTGCTCAAACTAAAAATAGTTGTAGCCATTTCTTCCTCATTGTGAATGCAGCTCTCGTGTGGTTTGAACTGCTGTTTTGGAAGATTATGTCACTGAGCAGTGTATCTGCAGGAGTGCCTCTTGCTGGTAGGATGTTTGATAATTGCACTAATACTTGATGTTTAAGCTCTTGAAATAAGTGTGCATTCATGAAATCTTAAGTCTTTCCATTCATTTTGGCATTTCTTTTGTACTCCTTTCCCTTCAGTGTTGGACCAGAAAATTTTAATTTTGGCAACAACAGGGTCAAGTGCTTAGTGAAGTTCATGTGCTCCAGGATCTGAAAAAAGTACTTGAAGGGAGTTTTGCCTGTCTTCAGAATTCTTCAGTGGAACTTCTAACTTGATTCATAGAAACACAGAATCATTTGAGTTGGGAGTGACCTCAAAACTCGTCTGGTTCCAACCCCTCTCTTGTGGACACGAACGTCTCCCACTAGACCAGGCTGCTTAAAGCCCTGTCCTGCCTGAGTGAACACTTCCAGGGATGAGACATCCACAGCTTCTCTGGGCAATCTGTTCCAGTGTCTCAGCACCTTCACAATAAAGAATTTCTTCCTAATATCTAATCTGAATCTCACCTCAAAGCCCTTACCTTATCGCTAAGAGTCACCTTATCACCCCTGTAAAGAGTCTTTTTCCAGCTTTCTTGAACCTTTCAGGTACTGGGAGACCACTGTAAGGCCTACCCACAAGTGACTGAGCTATTGTCTTTCATGGGGTATATGCTCTCTAGTATTAATTAAAGCAGGTCATTGATTAATTACTAATTTTAATGGTTTTTTTCCCCTCAGTGTGCCTCTGAACAATAAAGTCTTAGTGATGTGATGATTTTCTTTCTCCTAAGGATCAGTTACAGATCAGCTACCTCCACTTTTTCTAGACATCTTAGAATTTGATGCATTAGACTTTTGTGCACGAGGTGCTATTGTAATCCCAGAATAAGTTCCTTGAGTGTTTTGATAAATGAAAACTAATAATTCACTGTTAGTATTTCATCTGCCAAAACTTCTAGATTGCCTCAGTAGTTTCTTGCAGTATTTTTATTGTTCCCCATTCATGTTTTCTTGATGTGTAGAAATCCTTATAATGAGTATGAAACATTCTAATTTCTGGTGTCCAAAGGTGATGCCAGAATTTTCTCAGTGCTATCAGATGATGACAGCCAGTTAACTTTACGGCGGTTCTCAATACAAACAAAACATTCTACAGTACATCTTTTGGCAGCCCAATGGGATTTCTATCAATATCCTTTACTGTATCCTAAGTATATCCTAGCCAGTTAAGTTTAAAGAATGAGAACCGTTTGGTTTTTTATGTTATTTTCAGAAATTGGATCATCTCACAAGCCAACATTCCACCCAAATATACTTCCTCTTTCTTATTGAGTGGCACACATCCCGCAGATACCTCATTATATGTTGCCACATGGTCTCATTTTTATATCAAGTTGCCTGATATAGCCTAAATTTCAAAAAGACGGCTATTAGTTGTTTAATACACACTTGATGTAATTAGATATTTTAATTAAGTATATGTTAAAGCTGACTTTCTGCTTTTTGTTGCTTTCCAGCTGATCTTGTTTTTAATTTATTAAAATGTCTGACTAGCTCTTGCATTAGTAGTCTCAGAATTTTTTTTTCCTCCAATTGTATGTTTGGAAGTGCTGGTGGCCTTGAGGGTAGTTAGAGAAGGCATCATCTCTGGTACTGGGTCAGTCTCCCCTTTCTTAAAGAAGTTCCTTAGCCTGATTTGGAAGCTGAGTTAAAGGCACGTACCTCTAAATGCCCAAGTTGTGTTCTCTCTGCAGAGAAGAAACACTTTTTTTTCCAAGGCTGACTCATAGCAAATAAAATACTTGCCTACTTGTAAGTATTTTTGAAATGTGTATTTTAATACTTGCATTTAAAGATGCTTCTAAAACACTATGTAGAATATTCATGCATCTATGTATGAATTTGGTGAGTTTAGTCTAGTTTTTGTATAAATGCAAAACCATTTCAAGGGAGTTTCTTTGTCTTCTAGGGTACTCAAGAAAATACATCAGGTTCATTAACGAAAGATCACCTTTACCAACATGAAACTGTAGTAACCAGTGAAACTTACAACAGTGCAAACTTAAGGCCTTCAGCATTTGAGGATTTCAGCCCCAGGAGAGCCTGTTTTCCTGGCCAACCTAACCAGGTAAGGTCCCAACAAAAGAAGTGGTTCTCATTTGCTTCCTGCATTTGTGGCACAGTGTATGTAGTATTTCATCTCAACTTTTTGAAGTGATGGGTATAAGCTTTGCAGCTGAAATATTACAGCATTATTGTGGCAGGAGTAAAGATTTGTGAATGTATTTACCTAGGCTTGCAGTGCAGCAGTCTATGGGAATAAATCTTCCTGTTTCTTTGATGTCAGATTTCTGTATTATAGACTTCTTATCTGCAGCCTTGGAAAGTTGTTAAAATTTGTTCAGAAAATGTTAATTGGCCTTGAGCTCAGTCTGGGTTATGTGTATGCTAATACTGTTTTGATTAGAAATACTGAAAAGTATCTTTAAACGCGTATTTTGGATGCATTACACAGTGGGGCACTGCGGCTAAATATTTTTAGGAAAGCATTGTTTATGCTTTCTAGCCATCTATGTAAACTATTTTATTTCAGTGCAGAAAGGAAAACAGTATATCTGTTAATGCATGAAGAGTATTAAGCTATTGGTAAGCAGATTCTTAAAACGGGGAAAAAACTAATGTGAGAATGTACTGATGGTTTTTAAAAGAGGTGATATTTATACATTAGAAAAGTATTGAAAACACAACATTCAGAAGTCAGTGTTACAACTTGTATCTATATGAATCTTCCCTTTTTCCTAAGCTTCAAAGAGCTGACAATTTTTGTAGACTGTAGAAGTAGGCTTTATAGAGTTGGATTGTAATTGCTTTTGAGGGTGTTAGGCCTAGAAGCAAACCCATGGGAAGGTTTTTAGAATAAGCGTTAATAACCGAAGTCAAAGCTGAGTGGAAGTTCAAGTAGTTGTGAAGACTTCATCAGAAAATATATCTGCACTTTGAAATAAAGCTTTTTAATACTCTTAGTCATTCTTGCTAAGAAAGATAGGGTTGTGTTAAAGTCTTGAATCAGCACCTTTCTAACTGCTTTATTGGGGGGAAAAGAACAGTGTTATCTGGAAAACTAAGACCTTGAAATTATGAACTTCTGAGTTCTAATTGATCTCCTCCAGTTATCTCTTTGTGAAAGTCACCTTACTTTTCCCTTGCAAAGAGATTTTTAAAATTTATATGGGTGATTAGGTTGTCATAGTTCAAGCTGTAGCATACTGGGTAGTGCCTGTTGAATAGAAGTAAAATAGGAATCTCTTAGAAATTACAGTGCCAGGATTTGCTTCTTGTGATCTGAAGTTCTGAGAGAGTCCATGGAAATCCAAGTAGATACTCTTCAAAATAGTTTTCTCACACTGTGGCATTACCTGCATCTGACACTGATTTTTGCATGGTACTGAGGTGCTTGCAATTAGAACACAGGCATTCCATACAATTGGTATGTGCTGAACTCCATGTGTGTGACCATGTGGCACAGCCCATCTTGAGGGGGTTACTTAGTTTGTTTCAGCTTTCTATAAATTGGTGTGAACACTCCTTCTGTGCTTGTTAAGATGAAAGCTCGAGAAGTACATGCTCAAACTGAAAAAGAGATTAATCAAATTTCAGACCTGGAATACTTGGGCTCTTACTAAAAAAGATGATTCCCAAGGGCCTCAGCTCTTCAGCTTCTGATACACCAGTGTGTGTTTAGATTGAATTTAGTACTTTGCAATGGATATATTCAGTCACTGCTGCCCTCGCATTGTGTGATTCTTGTCCTTCATGCTTTTGTATAGATCCCATTAAACCCAAATGCATAAGCACTTTATAAACACCAATACAGGCAAACTGTATCCTGGGCTGCATCAGAAGAGCCATGACCAGCAGGTTGAGAGGTGATTCTGCCCCTCTGCTCTGCTCTCTTGAGACCCCATCTTGAACACCTTATTGAGCTGTGGTGCCCTCAGCACAAGGACATGGACCTGTTGGAGAGGGTCCAGAGGAGGCCACAAGGATGATGTGAGGGCTGGAGCACTTCTGCTGTGAGGACAGGCTGAGAGAGTCATGGCTGTTGAGCCTGGAGAAGAGAAGGCTCTTATTTCTGCTCCTTGTTTTAGCTGCGCTTAGCATGTTCCTTCTTACTTGTCATTTGACGTAAAAGGTCTTGAATCATGAACAGCTCATTATAAGTTGATAATTTAAAAAATACTTAGCTGTTTTGCCTGCTGGTTTCTGAAACTAATGAATTTAAGTACTACATATTAGCTAAGGGGAGATGCATTTAGAAGCCACGGTAACTAGTTGATTGTGCTACTGGGTATTATCTTTCATATGCCAGAGCCTTTATCTAGAATGCAGCTCTAAGAATAAGTAGCTAGTATTCAGTACTCTTGCTACAAAGGTGGAGGGAGTGAAAACTTTAGAGTGGGAATAAAGGAAAGATAGAGGAGTAACTCCCAAGTGAATGCACTGGGGAGCTAGTCCTACAGCAGCAGATCCCCACTAATGTGAAAGCAGCAATTGATCTATTACTGTAATTAAAGGGATTACTGTAAGATGCTAAACCCCAAATTTTGAGTGTACTGAAAGAACAGTATTGAATTTTATGTGAGTACCAAAATACCCACCATTAGGAGGAAGTAAGAAGTCAGGAAGGAAGGAATACTAAATAAAGCTCATGGGTTTAACATCATGCAAAAGACTTGGGACTGGAAGGAAGTTTATGAATTTGACTGTGAAAAAAATAAGCTGGAGTTTTTAATCATCAGGCAGCAAGAAAAGGAAATAAGTGTGTTTTAAAAATTTTTAATCTAAGCTTTATGTTGCAGGTGGACACAAATTTGGGACTTCCGTGTAGTAAACTCACCTTACTTTGCCATTTCAGGTCCCAGTGAAGTCAATAAGACATGTTAGTTTTCAGGATGAAGATGAAATTGTTAGAATAAACCCTCGTGACATTTTGATACGTCGTTATGCAGACTACAGGCATCCTGACATGTGGAAGAACGACCTGGAGAGGGATGACGCAGACTCAAATATACCATTTTCTAAATCAGACAGTAAAAAATCAGACTATTTATACCCCTGTGGGGATGGAACTAAGTTGAATTCCCTGAAAGACTCAAAGAGTTCTGTGGTATTTAAAACCCAGCCTTCCTCATCAAAATTTAAAAACTCCAAAAGAAGAAAAGAGGATGGTGAGCGTTCTCGCTGTATATACTGCCAGGAAAGGTTTAATCATGAAGATAATGGCAGAGGAAAATGTCAAGATGCGCCAGATCCTATTAAGAGATGTATCTACCAAGTTAGTTGCATGCTTTGTGCAGAGAGCATGCTGTATCACTGCATGTCAGACTCTGAGGGAGATTTCTCTGATCCTTGCTCGTGTGACACTAGCGATGACAAGTTCTGCTTGCGCTGGTTGGCGCTGGTGGCGCTCTCCTTCATTGTGCCCTGTATGTGCTGCTACCTCCCCCTGAGAGCGTGCCATCACTGCGGTGAGGTGTGCGGGTGCTGCGGAGGGAAGCACAAAGCTGCCGGATGAAGCAATTGAGGGCCAGACGGAGCTGAAAAAAAATACATCTTTGTGTCCAGGAAGCATCTAACTTGGATTTGTGGAGGCTTTTTGGTCAGCCGGAGGCAGTCTTCTTTTCACGTAAGAGATGCTGGAAGTGGAGGAAGCAATGAGACTTGTGGGAGCTTGGCATTTTATGAGTGCTCGCCATTGCCTAACTGTTTCCTTTGAGCGCGTGGCGTTTGTGAGTTGTGAAGGAGATTTTTTGCAAAGGAAAAGCCTATTCTTATTATTGGCTATAAAATGAGTATATAAACTATGATTATACTAAAAGGGATTAACTTTTGCCACTTTGTACATTCATGGTTTAGGTGAGGGGGCTCTTTTAAAAGGATTAAAACTTACCTGAGGGGAAATTTAACTAAAGTGCACTAGTGACAGTTGATTTAAGATTAAGAAAAGTTAATACTCAGCAAATGAGAAATGAAACTGATTTTAAGTGCAACTAAATCACTTATTAATAGTTTTTTTGGAAGCAACTTTATGTATAAATAACAAATGTTTATATTTAACTAAATGTGTAAGGTACGAATTATTACATGTTAAACTTTCCTTCCCTCCAATAATAGTAGGTATGGACCATATCTACTGTCACATTCCATGGTAGTATTTTAAATATTTAATTAGTTAGTTTAGTCGCATTTTTATTCCAGATGGAAAAATTGATATTTTCAGTCCTGTTTCCCTTCAGCTACAGTTTGTGTTGAGTTGTATCCATACATTCTGATAATCTAAAAACCTTTAAAATATTAATTATTCTAGTCTTGAGTGACCAATATTTTTTTGTTAAGCACAGATGTAATTGTCTAAAATGTTCTTGTTAGAACATAACATTTATTTTTATATATAAATGACTTTGATTTCAACATAATAGCAAAAAGGAAGTTGTTTCTGTTGCTCAACTAGACATTTGTTTTCTTTTGGGGTATCCTCCAAAAATACTTTATTGCATATTCAAATGTTCATTAAGCAAAGGGTACATTAAGGCAGTTGTAACAAATTGTCATCAGTGTTCTTGTTTATCCTTCTGTTAAACTAGGATCCTGTTCAGCTGTTTATCAAGTACTATGATTAAAAGAAAAGATTAATAACAAAAGTGAAATTGTTTTCATTATTTTGAACTGCAACTTTCTCTTACTTGAAGGGGCAAGAACAAAAGCTCTGTGTGTTGTGTTCAGAAACAACAACAAAAGACATGGCTTGAGAAATAAATTGCACTCCAGGCAAAATCGGGGTGAATTTCTTACTGAGAAAGCTGAAGCAGGATGGGGAGGGAGTGAGAGTGTGTTATATATATGTGTGATGGTGTGTTGTGTGTAGTATTTGTTATGGCTTTGTACTTGCTACAAAGTCTTCAGCTTTCAGATGAGAATTAACCGATGAACCCATAGAGGATTTTCTTAGGTGTGATATGCTTTGTGCTGCATCTTTAACATCTTGTTAAAGAACCATAAAACACTAAAACCAGTCATAATTCATCATCAGAGGTGCCTGTTGATATCGTGGCTGGAGACAGACCGTCCTCAGTATACCTTTGTTATTAAACAAACAAAACTAATTGACTTTAAAAATGCACATGACTGACTTTTCTCACTTCTACACATTTCTTCCATTAATTTTTCATCATTTTCCTTTCTTCATGTCTCAGTGCCCTTATCTTCCTTTGTTAGGCCAGTTGTAAAATGAGCGAATGTATATAACACTCTCTGTCTGTAAAATACTTCTTAAAACATTTATATTTATATTACAACTTAAATCGGCCACCTTGTGTAGAGAGATCATCTCAAAGTATTATTTCACATTGAAAAGAAGACAAAGATATAGCTATCTGTAGAAGTTACAGAAGAGCTTTTAGTTTTGTATTAAGAGTTGATTGGATTAATTAAACCCAAGAATATGGCATGGTAGTAGCAGTCTTGGGTTTTAATCTTTACATATTTGAAAGCTACTACTCTGGTTGATTTCCACACGTTTTCAGCTGAAGTTGATTGCTTAAAATAGACTGTTAACTTGAAAAACTTTTATTAAAAAAAGATGCTTTCCAGTGAATGAGAGGAATTTAATAATTCTGCGTGTTCTGTTCCTAACTCAAGGTGAAGAGAGGTCTGAACAATGGAAGAAAAGAACTTGCTGGCTGGACAGGAAAATGCTGTTGGGTCATACTGTGTATGTACTTCTGAAAAATGGGTTTAACAATTTCCTCTGAGCCCTGTTACAGCACAGCGAAACTCCTGCTCCTGGACTGTATTTTATATGAAACGTACACACTTTAATACTTCCATTGAATGCGTGCATTGGTATTTTCACCTTGCATTTAACCACTTGGCTGCTCAAATGTTTTCAGCCTTTTGCCTTCCTCTTTGAAGACTTGCTCTATCTGAGAAGGGTCACTGAACTGACCTGTGTTTACTACTTCTTGTTTCACTGGAAGTGCTAGTGTGTGCAGCCAGTTTGAGAGAAACTGAAAGGCCTGTGAAGATACCAGTGAGGTGTGAGCAGGGTTTAGTAGGATGTGCATGCACTTTTTCTTCTGGTGCTGGGGATCTCACCCACTGTTCAGTAAAGAAGAGTGGATGGTGGATGTAAGACAAACCCACTCCAGAATAGGCTGTTACATCTATGTCTCTTGGTTTTGACAGCATGTAATGTTTGTTCAGTCTCTTCTGAGACAGCTTCTTTCGTGAGCATTTGGGAAATGAGAAATTTCTTGCCCAGATCCTTACTCCTCCCCTTGCCCTTAACATCCAAACTGTAGTTTGTCAGGTGTGTAGTACCAGAGGTTTGTGTGGCTTGGAGGGAAGGCCCGAGCCTTGGAAACTATCACTGAATATTAAGTCCCTCGCTTGTTAAAAGACTCAGTTACCGTGAAAATAAAGTACTACCTTTTGAAAGTGTGGGAAGAAGTTAAATTATAGCAGAACTCGTGCACCATCTAGTGGGGGAAAAGCATGCAACTGCACTCAGGCTTCATGTTTGAGTACATAGTAATGTACCTGGCCATCGGTGCGCTGCTTTATGTAACTTAACTAAGCACAGACTTTAAAATTTATCAAGCTTTAGTTCAGAATTTACAAAATAGTAATTTGAACCCTTTCTATGATTCTTTATTCATTCTGTCACTGGGTTCATAAGAGACAATTTTAAAATCTTTTTTATTTGTTTTCTCCCTTGAAGTTCTTTCTGACAGCAAAGTGAAAAAGTTTTGATGTACATGTGGAGGCAGTCCAGGCTTTTGGCTTGTGACAGGAAGCAAGTCTGGAGTATTCGTGGTGCAAGTGGGTCTGTATGCTCATACAGGCCATTCTGTAGCTGTGAAGGGGGATTCCTGCAGCTCTGTCCATAATTTAGAGCACTATTCTGATAAAAATTTACCATGGTAACCATTTAGTAAACAGCAAGTTATGTTTAAAACTCAAACGCTTTTCCAGTGTTTATGTAGGGGATGTTCCAAACTGTCTCAACCAGTACAATTTTCACTAGAGAAACAAAGGTGTTTTGAAGAATGTCTTAATTTTGCATGTTGGAGTATGCCATCCCATTTCCCATGTTCTCTTCAGAATAATCTCTTTGTGTGGACCTGGAAGATAATGCTGAACTCTTGTGTCAATAATGCAGAGGTTTAAATTAGACTTTTGATCTTCTCAAAGATTATGGCACAATGTGTGACCAGTACAGTTCATACTAGTAAAAGCAAGGTGGAAGGTGGTGGCTGGCAACAAGACTGTAACTTTAAAATAATGCCTTGTGGCACTGTTAGTCCAGCAGCTGGCTGGATAAAACTTCCATTTCCTTTGTACCAGGAGGGTTTGGAGGAGGTTGTTGGCAGTTGAGGTTTGTTTTTTGTTTTGTTTTTTCCTGTAAGCTTCTCTTAATAGCAAAATTTGTGGTTCATTTAAGAAATGAAAGCACTTGCAGAAGACACCTTCATGTTCAAAGCTACCATATAAGCTGTACATAATTTTCCTTCCTTCTCTTGCCATTTGCTTTCCACCCTAATGACCTCAAAGTGCCTCATGTGTATATTGTTTCCATCATGCCTCAACTGCTATTTCTTTCTAATAAATGATGTATAGTTTAGTTAACTCATCCCATTGATGCTTCCTTTATGAATATAGCTTGTTACTTTGAGTATATAATGTAAATACACCTTTAAGTTTGTAACTGGTTTGTTACATCATATCCTTGTTAAGTTGACATAGTGGATAACAACACCATAAAAACTGTTTATATGTTTTTTTTCCTGTAATTACCTGATTAAAACTATCTTAAAATGAAACAGCTGGCCTGGTTTTTTCCATTCTCTGTTGGGATTACTTAGACCAGTGTGCACAAAATTTAACATTGCAGATGAAGAACAGAATAAAATGATATGAAAAATGGTTAATCATTTTGCCACAGTATTCAGCTTTCTGGATGAGCAAAATGTTCATTGCATTATTTTGTGATTCTATGACTGGTCCAACAAACATTGTATTACCTTCACGCTCCAGCATCTTTCATTGTAATAGCCATTTTTAAGGATTGCTGTAATGTTTTAAACAAAAAATTTGCTTGTACCAGCTGCCTTTGTATCTAAAGCAATGCTTATCCTTGACATTGTGCTGATGGAGGTCAAGATTGCCTCATCCAAATTGTGCTTGAATTCCTACTCAACCCCACCACAAAAATGTGTTATCTCTGAGTACAACTCCAAGCTTTGTGCAAGTTAAAGTACAAGATGTACACTGGAAAAGGAGGGAAAACTAATCATTCCAGGAAGAAAAATGAAGATGAACATGTCTCAGGAATCCCTGAGACTCCATTTGAAAGTTCAGAGGGCGGGATTTAGGATGGATTGTTCTGAACTGAATTGTAATTGCCTCCAGCTTCTGCAAAGATTTTCTTACTGGCTACATCTGATCACGTCATTCTTGCCATTATCTGATCACTTTCTAAGCTGAAGAATTTAATTATTGCAGGGTGTAATCATTAGATGGACTACAAACTGTTGGTACTCAAGCTTTTAGCTGGTGATTTGAAAATGCACCTCAAACAGAGAAAGGACAGAGGAAATAAAGTGACCGAGCTGAGGAGTTAGTAGAGGATATAAGAGGACTATGCAAACACAACGTACAATGAACTGACTCAGCATTAAACGTGGCTTCATAAAAATGGAAATCCTAGTATTGCATCTTGGACAAATTTACCTTAACATTATAGATAATGCACAGTCTTCTGATTTTTCAACAAGGAAAAAAGCTAGGTAAGGGGCTGTGCTTTTTCTGACAGGGAGTTCATAAATCAAGTGAAAAATGAAGGTTAACCTACAGACTGCAGTCTGTAAACCACAGACCTAGTGACCAATTTCTTAAGACAGTTCATTAAAAAATTAAAAATCATTAAAAGTCAGTATTTTCTATCACCATTTCTTGAAAACTGGGGCTTACTGAGATGAATCACTGTGCTCTTGTACCAAAATGGGAAAACTGCCATTTGAGAATGCTGGCTACCCTTCCTTTGTCCTCTAGCCCTAACAATTGCATCAGTAATTAGTAACTTGTAAAAGCTGTTGAAACCAATATGATGGAACACTCTAGTTTGGGAGGGTTGTCACTACTGACCTTTGTCTGTACTAGAAATGCTCGAGTTACCAGCTGTGTGGGATCAACTGTTCTTGCATTCCTTGAGGTTACAGCTATGTTAAAAGTACTGCTTATGGAAGAGAGAGCTCTTCTTGTTTCAGGGCTGCTTCTGTCATGAAAATTAAGAAATTCCTATTCCCTCTTCCTGGGAGTTTTCAGTCTTCAGAGAGTTCTCAAAAACCTGGAAATTGATAGTCATGAGATGTGAGATTGGTGATATTCAAGAAGTACAGTATGGAATGGAGGGTAAACTTTGCTTGTGTATAATAATGGGAATGGAATGGGAGGTGCAGAGGAAGAGGAGGATTGTCTGGACCCTGTTCACAAAATTAACTTGTTCAGGATGAGTTGGCAAGTGATACAGTACTCACAACAGACTTCTAAATACAGCTATACAGCTTCTGCCATCCCCAGGGCCTTTGAGCCTCGCTGTGTACATGAATAAATATATAAGGTCTGTTACAGTCCAGGTCCTGGCACTCCCACTGTCTCTGAAATCCACCAAATCTTAGTACAGAATGCTTTCCTTGTAAACAGTCCTTGTCTGGTATTTGCACAGATGACTAGCTAATTGATTGATTTTGAAGTCTGACTGCTTTCCAGACATTTCAATTAACACCCTGTTCTAAAGTGGTGGTGGCATTCAGACTTCTGAATAATTTTAGCTTGTGGCAGACTTGCATAGACATCTCTGTTTAGCTATATTAGTAAAGTAAACTTAACATTTCTAATGTCGTGGTTGTGAAGGAGTATTCAGCAGGCTTTAGTGCATTTGGAGCTGGCTGGCCAGAGAGGTGGACACATCCTCATTCCTGGAGACATTTACAACTCACCTACTCCCTGAGTAACATGCTTAAACTGACCCTGCTTTGAACTGGTGGCTTTGCACTAGGTAATCTCTAGGACTCACTTAAAGCATCAGTGTAGCCTGTTTTTAAAGAAAACAAATATTTTGGAGATGTAAGAGAGCATTCTCAGAGAAGAGATGTGATCTTGGGCCTGCTAAAACTGGCCTCTGATTTGGAGAAAAATATTAATCTTAACTCCTGATGTTTCAAGTACCAGAGAAAGACTGTCACCTTAGTCATGCCATCACTAGACCTCAATATTTTTCACTGACAAAACTATTAAAATATGGATATATCTCAGGAACAAAGGTTTCAATATAAGTAATAAGTATCAGCATAGCATTAAGGTTAAGGTGAAAGCTATTCCAACTGTTAGTAAGCTTAAAAATATGCACAGGTGTTTGCATAAGTACTGAACAGCTGCTTCACAGGCTCTTTTGGCACAGAAAATGTTTCCCCAGACTTGCTAGCTAACTAACTTTAAGATAACTTAATAAAATAATAAATAAATAAAGCTCTCCAAAGCTTTTCCGTATTACCAGCCTAGTTTAAAAGTACCTCCAAAACTTGGCTACAAACTAAGATCAGTCTCCTGAGCAAAAACACTTCAGCAGAGTGTGCTTGGGATGCAGATACAGGTGCTCAGGCTGGAGCATCAGTGTCGGGGCAATGGGGTTGAGGTTTTCCAACACGCGCAGAGGGAGCAGATGGAAATGGCTGTGGCTCTGGGACCCTGCACCTACTGCAGGCTGGAGCCAAAGGATGGGGGGGAGGGAAGTTGAAAAGATAGAGTCATTCCCCTCCAGCTTCTCCTACAAAATCCAAGTAATGTTACTGTGCAAAAACACCCATCCTTAGACAGTCCTGAGTGGTTATAAGGTTAGATTTTAACACTGTCATTGCCAGTGCACATTCCTCAGTCCTGTTTCTGTCTTACAAAGTTTAGAATAATGAAATATTCTAAAGACCTTGGCCCTTTTTTGCTTCTAAAATACGGAAAGTACATGAACTGCATTGTTTGCTTGTGAGGTATCTTACTGCCTATGGATACCTGCTAGGTTACCTCCAGCCAGCTGTGGGAATTGAAGTAGGAACTCTTTCTCATCAGCTTACTTGGTAACATGCTGATCATGATTCAAGTCCTTCCTTGCGTGATCCTCAATTACTTCATTCTCTGTGTAGTTTTCCCCTCCATTGATCTACCAGTCCTCCCAAAAATGCTCGCTCTTGAAATGTCTTTCTTCCTTTTAGACTTGCTACCTCTTTGCTTTCTTTCCTCTCTGTTCTCATTTCTTCAGCCTATTACCTCTGATCTGACTCAAACTTTTATGAGAATGATGGCAGCTGTAACTACTGACAGTATTGTCTTCCTATATTTAAGGCAGATATCATTTCTTGCAAACACTACCTTGAGGCCTTGTAGTAGTGTGAGTAAAGTGAGGGGGTTTGCCTCAAGATCAACCAAAAAAATACAAAAGTCAACTCAATCTCTTCTTTCAGCAAGCTAGGAAATAAAACAAGGGAAGGTGGGAGTAGAGTTGCCTGTACATTTCCATAGTGGTGTAGTAATACAGCTCTGTGCAGGAAGAAAGAGCACACTGGTGGCAGTTAGGATTGTCAATCACTGGAGCTGTAAGCCTCTCTCTGAGAGAGATGTGTGGCCCAAATGTACCTACTAAAACTCCTCCACTGCGAGAAATATCTCCACGCCCTTTTCAGCTTCTCTGTTTCTGCTTTTACATTTCTTGAACATATATGTTTACCTTTAGAAGGAGAAGCAGGGTGAGAATGCCAGCAGATTTGTACTGTAAGAGTATGTTAGGACACATTATTTGGAAGAATTTAGAAAACAGGCTCAAACAGTTGAACTTTTGATTCTGGACAATTTAAGGGTACTTGCAGATCTTCCAAGTTAACCTTTCTTTACTGCTTTATCCAGTGCAAAACCACTCTGATTGGCTGAAGCATGATCTAGAGGTTACCTTTAGCATACCTCTAGGGTTCAGGCTTCAGTTATATCTCAAGTACAAAACTACCTGTACCAGGCAACAGCTTTCTTCAATTCCCTGATCCTCTGATTTGTAAATTTTCCCTTTCATCTTAAGTACTCACACTTGAAAATGAGCTTTGAATCTTCTGAGGATGATATAGCAGACTTCCCCTTCATGGAGCAGGTAATCTTTAGGTAATACAGTGGAGTCTTTATGTAGACCTTAAAGGAGCATTGTCTGGACTTGCTTTTCAATTCATGAGTACCACACATGAAGCCATCACCAATCAGCAATGATTTGTGTTATGATTTTTTATCCACAAACAAACCTGTAACAAATACAGGCTTCTTTATCAGGCCATTGGGTAAGGAACTGTCTTTTGCAAGATATCAAAGTTACACAGATAGGCTAATGGTCAGACCAGATCCTGCCATGTGTGTGGACCCCTTCTGGAATTAAATTACACACCTTCTGAAAATTTCCCATCTGTGAAAAATCTCATCTTGTGTAATTAAAGATTATATTGTCAAAAAGGTCTTTAAGCACACCCTTTTCATAACCGTATGTGTGGTAACTGCATGTAAGAACATTAAAATGAAACGGCTCCCAAGTGTTTGCAAAGGTCATTTAGGAAGGGCTGACATCAGGAGTGATTCATGTCTGCAAAAACAGTGTGACTGACAGACTATCACAACACTTCTTGAGATGAAAGTCTTGGCTGTCAGAGCATTTGGTGAACACACTGCCAGGACGTGGTGGAACTCTGACATCTGTGGATGCAGCCCAAGAGGAATTGCAGTTTGTATATTTACACAAATGATCAGATGGCACCTTATCAAACACAGTCCATCTTACAATGAATTTTTTTTTTCTATTTCCACTACATGATGTAGTCTGGGCTTAACTAGACTGACTTGGAAGATCACCTCTACCTGCTGCTCCTTCTCCCTTCCCATCTAGCTAGCAATTAGCACTGCGATCTCTTGGGCAAAGACCCTCTTTCCCCTTTAAGACAAATGTCCCCCAACTGATAACATCTGCAAAAGCTATACCATTGTCAAAAAATCCAAAGTTGTGTTGGTGACACCAGCTACAGAGCCACATATTGACTGATTGGATACATTTGTTCCTTCCAATGTCATTTCCTCTTCTTGGAAGGAGCAAGGAAAAAATAACCTGTGATCTAGATCCTTTAATAAGGAACCTTTACCAGGGTTCTAAAGTTGATCACCCTGGGCCTATGAGTTACAGTCTCCTCTCCACCTACCTGGAAAATAAGTAGTGGATATTAGTCAGATGACTGTATCAGATTTAGGAGGTTCCTGATCACATCCTTCACCCAGGCTCCAGGAAGGCTGAGACTTCCCCATGAGTGGGCTCTGTCCAGTACATTGGACTTTTCTGTCCCCAATGACCACAGCCCATCTTCTTCTCCTAATGGATGAAGTTTTTATTGGAGCAACAGGCCTCCTCAACTGCATAGATGTTCCCAGTGAGGAATAACTGTCCTCCACACCTTTATTTATCTGGCCTTCAACAGGCAGAACCTCCTGCCTGTTGTTCAGAGGAACTAGAGGCACTGAGGTGGGCAGGGAGGGAGCTCACCCACCGCCCCGACCACGCACTTTAGTCCACTCATTTCTTTTAGGATTCCGCCTTCTGCCTGACATGGGCAGGATGCAGGGGCACCGTGATCCTGGCTCCTGTCTGACAGGGGCTGAGGTTTTTGATTTAAGGTGGGCAATGTCTTGCTCCAAAAGTCTATTTCTGCTTCAGCTTCTGTGATGGACACTTCCTCACGGAGCTCTGCCACCCTGCTGACCGTTCCCCCGCTCTGCCCGCAGCCGCTCCCCAGGACACGGCACTTCTCCGTGCCAGCTCTCTCAGCCTTTCTGGCTGAGGATGGGAGCGTGGAGACCGTTGTTAACCCCTCACAGCCGGTATCCCCGCCCTTGTTAACGACAGGGAACGTCCCCTCCCCTCTTGTTCCCGCCCTTGAAAGGCCCCTTTTACCTGAGGGCGGGGCCGTTGGTGAGTTCGAGCTCCAATTCAAGCTGCCGGCGGGAGCAGCGGCTCCGCCCCGCGTTCCCTCACTGGGCACCGCCTCCGGCTTCCAAAAGCCCCGAAACCGACCTTCTTGGCGGCTCTTTTTTTTTTGCTGAGATTCCCTTCCCCACCACGGACTGTTCTCCGCTGGAGCCGGTCTCCTCAGCGAGTCACTCGTTTTCTTATATAAAGAGTTCCCTGAGCAGCAACTGTAGATGATCAGGTGCTTATGCTGTTTGCTTCCTGTATCACTGGAAGAACATCAACTTTGAGAACGTTTGAAGAACTGTCTCCTCTAGACACATGCTGCTTTAGAATCCTTCTGACAGGGTCGTGGTCGGCTCTTTAGGACATCTGTCATGAGCCTGAATCTTTGACAACACACACCAGACAAGAAGGCAATCGGTATCACTTTGTAGTTTTACAAGTTCCTGTGGTGTGACTTGAAGCCTCCTGATGCTTTTTGTTAGTCCAGCAGTGACAGCATTTCATTTCATCAGGCTCTCCAACAATGAAATTGCAATCTTCTGCTAAGATTTACAAACAATGACAAGAGTTTTCCACCAGTCATCCTCTAGGAACAAAGGAAAAAAAATCTCCTAAACTACAATTCACAAACGAGAAAGTATGTATCAAGGCTTCCAAAAATAATTTTAAAAGAGTATTCTTTAGTTACCAGGTTAGAAAGAAGTGTACCCTCAGTTTGAGGTCTCAGCAGAGGAAATTATGTGGTCTGGTTAGATGAGTTTCCTAACCTTTTATTAATTTTTTACAGCAACTCTTTTTCCTTGCCTCAGAAGTTCCATTGTGACCCCACCCTAGTGCCATTTAGCGTTTTCATTATTTAAGCATGTTATTAAGCACTACCTGCAAGGCTAATCCAGCCTTCTACCTCTCCTCCTAGGTGTTTTGACAGGCCAGGTAGGAACCCCTCCCCTGCTTTTTGTGCCACCAGAGCTCCCAAACACCTAGTTTAATCTTTATAAACTGGATCACTACAAAACACAAGAACTGACAATGCATGTGTTGTGTTCTGAAGACCTTGTTGTGCCCTATTTTTTAAGTACACTTTTAGACTATGCCTGTCCCAATTCCACCTTCCCTCTGTTTAATTCCATACATCTATTCCAGCTGGTAACAGGCTGCTGAGTTTGTCACTGCTCAATGAATGAATGATAATGTTTGTGTGAGCTGCACGGAGGAACCCTGTTGTGCTTTTCTTCCTTCACTCCCTCTGCAGTAAGAAGCCTGCGTAAATTTTAGCATCACTCAGTCCCACATGAATAAGAGTCTTTCAGTGCTGTGAAAAAAAAGTCATTGAAAGGCCAGTTATGAAAACAACTTTAAATTCCCTTAAACCCAGTAGAAGCTGTATATAAAAATTTTATCATTGGATCAGCCCTTTAGCTAGTAGAACTTCTTCTTTAGGTGCTCTTACTGTGTTTTATGTTTAGAGTGAATACATTTTTCAAGGAAAACTGCATAAATTGAAGAATGTCAACAGAAACACACTGAATATTTCCAAAATTCTCTTAACCCACAAGTGGTTAATGTTAACATTTGTCTAGTGCCAATAAAGTTATATTTATGTGGCACATAATTTAGGAAACTGAGTAGGCAGAGAGCTGGTGGATGCCTTCTTTGCTAAAAAAAAAGGTCCACTTTCCGTTAGCCACTCACACACATTTGTCATAGCAACTTTGAAAGTGGACATAATGCTAAGCCAAATAAACAGTGTGAGCATAATGTTCACTGTAATAACATGTCTCATGAGCTAGTTCAGTACTCCTTTTTATTACCTTATTTTCATTGCTCATTCACTGTGCTGGAGTTCTGTTTTGTGGTCTAATCATTATTACATCATTTTCCCTTCTTAATTTAAAGTTGCTGCCCTTTTTCTGTTACTTTATTCCATGCCACTGCTTTACTACATGCACGTATCCTTTACTAGCATTGTTTCTTTAGTGAGTTCTCCATTAGTTCCCAATAAAGACCAATAGCTAGATAAATTTTGTATAAGTCTAACCAGAAAATACTTTGTCATCAGGAGAAAAAAACCCCAAAGGATTAACAGAAGAGGGCAATGCATTTAACAAAGTATGACAACCTGAAATGCATAGAAAGGTTAAAGTCCATCATAGTCACATCTATGCAAAACAAAACAAAACAACATCCTGAAGTACATAGGTAATGTTCACTGACTTTCATAAATCATGCTCAAATCAACCAATATTTTTTATACAAATCCTGAGTTAAAAGTAAAAAACCTGTTCTCTATTCCAGACTTCTATCCCCCTCTTCCTTTTGTTGCTGAAGAAATGAAGGAAAAATTCTGAGTCCCTTTCACTCAATTCAGTGTAAATTAGAGAAAATGGACATTTTTAGAAAGGTTTTGCGTTGTCCGTATTTTGACATTATGGACTCTTTGTATGAATGTATGAAGAAATTACCCTTATCTCATCCAAAGTACATCTCACAACATTTATCTACAGTGCTATATTCAGGTAAAGACTACCTACAAGTGGTGTAGAGTCCTCCATGGAGGACAGAAGAGACAAACAAGATGACAAGAAATCAAAATTAATGATACATTATGT
Organism: Turnix velox; assembly: GCA_013400935.1. Lineage (NCBI taxonomy): Eukaryota > Metazoa > Chordata > Aves > Charadriiformes > Turnicidae > Turnix > Turnix velox. The sequence continues at coordinate 323,830 of VZTY01028677.1, read as the reverse complement.
AACAAATTCTTCCTTATGACCAAAAACACAACCCACAGAAAATATTGTATTCAGGAGCTTTACCCAGGTGCTGATGCTTCCCCTCCATTGATTACTGATGCAAAATGGTGAAGTGCACCTAAAGCAGTAGAGTTACTCTCATTTAACTGTCTGCTCTGAAGTACAGTGTCATTCTCATTGCAAGGGCTCTGTGATTTCTCTCTCTTCTCACTAAACCCACTCCCCCTGTGCAATGCTCATCTACCAGAGTAATAGTAAGGCAAAAGTCATTTCCAAAGATCTATTTGCATGAATGAGAACTTGCTTGGAAGAATGCAGGTTGGAAGTCTGGATCAAATTTCAGTAAAGTAAGAAAACTTTATTGAAATTCAAACCAATAATAAAACCCCACCCTTCCTTATTCCAAATGAAAAGAAAATCCATTTAATTAACAATATTGAAGTGAAACTAAAAGGTCTTTACTGATATTTTTTCAGCAGTAAGATGTGACAATTCATTTATGGGATTTGGTTTACTTGAATATACGTGTTCTAATCTTTTCCATCAATGGTATTCTGAAGAAAATAATATATTTGCCAAGAGCTAGTGGGCTAATGCTGTTCGTTTTATGATGTTAATTGAGTTCACTTGATTGTCTGCAACTTACCTCAGACCACAGGATTAACTCTCTCAATCAGATAATTATAATTTCTTTTTCCATGCAATATTATTACAACATTTACTTTAATTTCCTCCAAATATTGAATAAAACCATTATATAATTTATTTACTTTTACAGTCATGAAGTCATGAACTCATTTTAAGGACTGAGGAAAAGAAGCAAATACAAGATTATTATGGGCAAGACATGCTGTCTGCCTCAGCAGTCAGCTGAATGTCTATCATGGAGAAACCTATTTTCCAAGGCCAATTGTGGCACAGGTATTTTTAACTTGCCCTTGCTTACTCTGGTTTAAATCTGGAGTAACTCTCTGAAGTCAGTGAGTAGAAGCCTGGATGAATTCCATAAAGCAAAAAAGAGAATTTGGCTGCTAGCGTGTAAAATCAAAGCTGTTAATGTTCATTTTGATTCTAGAGTTGGTCATTTTTTCATAAATGCTTATTAAAGTTATGGTGTTTAGGAAAAAACTTACTTAACATTTTCAGCTGAAAATGTATTTTCTCCTTCTGAAATCTGTATCTCAAGTAAGTGTTGTATTTCAAATACACCAAGCTCCCTCCCTTTCTGTACAGCTGCATTGCCTCTGCACTTCTTGGAAACCACCAAGTGGTTTCCTTTACAATAATTGCAGGAAATAAGGCTGTGATAGTATTCCCATTTCATGGACAGCCAACTATGTCTCATTCAGATTGTCGGCCAAATTCAGTGCAAGGGGTTTTTTACCACAAGTGTCTCTGAAGGCACTTCTAGACACATTTAGCTGCCTTATCTGCTCATTATGGAAAGACACCTAAAGTCACTCAATATCTAATATTTTTGGTGAAGTTATGCCCTTTTAGTCTCCTCCCCTTTTATTCTGCTCTTGTGAAATCCCACTTGGAGTACTGTGTCCACTTCTGGTGCCCTCAGCTCAAGAAGGATGTGAGCATGCTGGAGAAGTACCAGAGGAGGGCATCTAGGATGATCGGGGGCTGGAGCACCTCTTCTATGAGGACAGGCTGAGACAGATGGAGCTGTTCAGCCTGGAGAAGAGAAGGTTCTAGGAAGACCTCATAGTGGCCTACACTACTAGGCCTTGTAATGACCTCAAAGGGCCCTACAGGAAAGCTGGGAAAGGACTGTTTGCCAGAGAATGGATTGATAGGAAAAGGGGCAATGGTTTCAAACTAGAGCAGGGCAGGTTTAGATTAGACATTAGAAAGAAGTTCCTCACCATGAGGATGGTGAGACCCTGGAAACAGGTTGCCAGAGAGGAGTCTCCACCCCAGGAGACATTCAAGGTCAGACTTCATATGGATCTTCATATGGAGCTATATGATGTATGCACCTGTGTGTATGCAGATTACAGTGAAAATCAATTAAGTTCTGAAGAAAACTTATTAACTGGTTTGTTTTTATTTGCTATCCTATATGCTGATGCAGATGCCAGAAGCTCTACTACAGCAAAAATCTTCTAAGAACACATCTACACAGAAAGAGGAGATAGAAAATAAGAGGAGAAAAGTATATTTTTCAGTTAAAATAGCAAAAATTATTAATAGTTTGAATTTATTATACTTTTCTTATGTGAGGTCCATTCCATTCTACTAAGAGAAGGCTATCTAATAATCATTGTTGATAAACCACTCTGTGCACATACACTGTGTATGTATATCCTATACAGTGCACCATCTGCTGACATACATGAAAAATTCTTCCTTCCTGAATCATCTTCACTGCAGCTCACCTGTAATTGGTTTTTGCTACACCCCACAATCTGTCCTTCATTTAGATGTGTCTTCTGATTTTATCTTGCACCACAACATGTTACAAGACTGTGATGCAAATAAAAATGTGCTTGGAAGAAGTCAGGCAAAGGACTTGCTCTTCCTATGTCTCCAGTCAGTACATATCCCAAATGTGATGACTTATGTGAGTAGTCACATTGTGTCTATAGTAATTAAAATGTAAAATTTTATTTCTTTTTTAATCTTCTGGCATTGACAGGGAGTAAAATATGCATTTGCAAAGGCCATGATCTCTCATTCATTTTCTCAGTCTGCAGAATTTACACCAAATCCCAGCTTGAATGAACTCATCTTTTGTGACAGAGGTCTTAACTTTGCTTCCTTGGGGGAAGAAACAGTAGAAAGTAATATACTGCAGGGATCACTGCCTCTCCTGCTAAGCTGAGTTTAAAGCTTGTAGTAGACTATTTGAGAGCTGTTGATTAACTACCACTATTCTGACTTCCCTCAAACAAGAGGAAGTTGTGTATTTCATAGTTTCTATTCCTCTGTCTCCCACCAGACACCCTGAAGTTGAAATTTCAAGATGTCTCATGTCAGTTTTACTGCTGTCACTCTCCAGACAGTGAGCTTGTGTCCTTGAAGTGGCTCAGGTAGCAACAGTCTGCAGATATGAGATGGTATGTGAGAGCTGAAGAGAGCACTGCAGTCTGTTTCTAATGTAGATTCCACTACTCCTCCACTCTCTCCCCCAGTTTTATAGAAATGAAACACAGCTCTACAGAAATTATGAATGACAAAAGATGTCTTGGAAATAAAAAGGAAACTGAGTCTTCCTTACTTCTCTCTTCCACAACATATTAAAAAAAACCCCAAACAAATCAAAACAATAAAAACCCCACAACAACAAAAGAATTAAGGGAGTTAGAAATACAGCCAATTTTCCCTATCTGTATAGTTTAGCCACTAGTTACTTGGTGTATGAACTAGCAATGCAGCTAAGGAGAGGGAGAAGAGTGTTAGCAGAGTAGCTGGAGGATTTGTGGAATACGTCACACACACAAAATGACAGTGTCTCGGTTTCACCCACATTACTCCTTCTCAGTTACAGAGCCCCCAACTCTTGGAGGAGCAGCCATATGGTTAGAGAGAGGGGAACTGATGCTGCACAGACAGGATTTGGGGTTTTTTTCTGTGCTTTAAGACGGAGATCTCCTTAGGAACAAGCTAGGCTTAGGTGGTTGCATAATGTTGCTGTATTTCCTAAGCAATTTTTTGTAAGATCTTTTTCAAAAGTTTGCACAATTCTACTACTCTTAGTTTATAACCTTCTATTTTGGATTTTGTCTTAATAACTCATATGAAGTAATGCTATTGACAAAAGTTTGCCATTTAACAAGACAGTCCTTCACCAAACAGCCAGTATTTTAAAGTGTTATTAAGAGAATACACACAAAAATCCTGCCAGATTCCTTCTGAAAGAACTGAAACATTTCTGGTCTTCCTGAGTATTTCCTAAAGGAATTGTTTTTATTAAAAAAAAGATCATTTGTGGATGTCCCTTCTGATTTCATCTCACTAACAGTATGTTGAGGTCATCTGAGGTTTATGCAATGCTGACCTTTGGGGAAAGGGAGAGGAGACTATTCTTAAAGAACTTCAAGGGTGCTAATCATTATTGTCACTACATGTTATCAATAAGCCTTCTAAGAGTATCAGCCATGACATTACATTTGCAGTCAGACCCCCCAACAAGAGAGCATAAGCAGTAATTATGCTGTAAGGCCAGAGGAAGAATCTGGCACTATCAGAATGGACTGGGGCTAACTTGAGCTAAGCATTTTTCCCAATGGGCAAAAACAGCCATCAGAAAAATGATTGTTGCTATTTATGAACATCACGTTGCTAAGTGACATCACGTGATGTGCACCAGTTCATCGGCCACCCACAGTTCTCAAGGAATAGCAACAAAGTTGGGGGGGAAACAGTGAAAGAAAAACCAAAAGGCAGAGTTACTATATAATAAAAAAAAAAAAAGGCCTACATCTCAGGGCAATGGAAAATAAGCTTTCCAAAAATCCCTCCCATCTTTTTCTAGGAGAATCCAATAGAATTAGGTTAAGAACTTCTTACAAAAGCAGTACATAGGTAAAGCATTTGAAAGAGAGAGCCTAACCCCAGCCTCAAACACAAGTTAATGACCTGTTTGTACATATACATACCTGTAGGAAGGTGTGTGTGTGTATCTGTGTGTTCGTATTAGATTTTCCATGAGAGGAAGACTATATGCAATAAAGGCCACATCACATTTTTTTAATTGTTTCTAATGTTGTCAAACTTGAATCACTTCGGCTCAAACGCTTCAGACTCCTTTAATTTACTCAGATGTTTATTACTTCAACCATTTCAGCTTGGCTACTTCGTGTCAACTGGATTGTTTAAGCAATCATTTCACTGAACCTTTAGCACTTCCCATGCTTTGAAGTCTCCTGAAATTCACAAGGGGAAACAGGACATGAACAAGATAGAGAGAAGAAAAAGTCTGGATAGAACAACCCAGGAGAGCATGCATGAGAAACTGATGAGCCTGAATATAGAAAAAGAAGATGGAGAAGAGACAATAGACTGGACAATTCATTTCTTTTTGGTTGTCTCGTAAGGAAACCTCTACTGGTATGGATTGGAGGCTGGCACCCAAATCCTCACCACTTCCTATTTTGGATACTTCTCATATTTAGGATTTCAGAGGCATGGAGCATAAAGCAAGCATGCTCAGCTTGTCTACTGTTTTAGTTGTTAGCATTTAACTGCTTTTTTTAATATTATGTTTTTAATCACCTTTCCTATTATGATTTCTCTTTGATGGCTTTTTGAATGCTCTACTCTGGACCACAAGCATTCATTTTACTTATCCTGAGGATTTGGTTTAACCTTTAAGACCAGTATATAAAACTATTATAAGTATATTTACAAATCCTAAATGTCCCCTCTCGCAGCCTCCTGTTGCCTCTCTCCTCTTCAGATTCTTGCAGTCATATTATCCACAAACTATGGCAGTTTTTGTATTGATTTGAAGCTTAATTCTTACCTTGCAGGGAATTTCTGTAAGGGAATGCAAAATGTTGGGTTCTAACCTTGCCTGTTGAATGGAAACAGCTTGTGTAACAGCACCAAACCCTTTAAATTAGAAGTCTTCTTTTAGAGGGGGAAAAGCAAGAATTTAATTTCATGCACACTGTTTTGTCGACATTTTCACTTGTGCTGTTGGGGAAAAAAAGAAAAATCAACAAAAAGATAAATATGCCCTCAGTACATTTTCTCATGCTAACAGAGTAGCTTTTTTTTCTGTGGCCAACACACCTTCCAGACAGGGAGTTGCTTTCGGACTTTAGTGGTTCACTCCCTTCCTGTTTGAAACCAATTACGTCTCATTTGCAATACCATTAGTCAAGGAAGTGGCTATCCTGAGGTCACTTCTCAGCCCACCCTTCCTAAATGGCCTTCCTTACGAGCCACTGGGCTGTGAGGTTGGGGTCCCTTTGTGGCACAGGCACCTACAAGCAATGTCAGTCTTTCAGGACCAGTCACAGCCAGTGCAAGCTGAAATCCTCCACGCTCATTTGAAAACTGTGGTTTGAAAAATGATGCTGGCTATTTATTAAAACAGCAAGCATGATCAGACCAAGCCAGCTCCCTGGTTTAACAGATGGAAGCTTGTTAAAAATCTTTATTCCAATATGTTAAGAATCCAGTTTTGCTCCAAATTGTGAAGTATGACTTGTGAGTCAAGCCCCAGCAGAATGGATGTCTCATATTTTGAAAGCCTCAGCTTTACATTCAAGACCCAACATTTGCCACTTTATAATGTTTTGAGTTTGGTTTTTTTAGAATTAAACTAGTCCCATAATTAAATAATATCCTGTGTTTCCTGTCTTTTAATTAGGACAGATCAGGTAACTCTGACACTTTACATACTTGAGGAGAGCATGATGATGATTGTTATTTCTAAGTTCTGGTCTACCCTCTTTAGAGACAGACAAAACTGTTTTGAACACCTGAAAGACAAAAGGTTTTAAGTGCTTTCCCAAGGTCACACTGTACATGACTAGCTGAGGAACCACTTTATCTTACTATATGCAAAAGATCCTCCTTTTTCTGCCTTCTGCTCTCATAAGGAAGAAGCTAACAGGGGAAAATACTACACAAAATTTACGTAGCTGTGGCAAATCCATGGAATAGAGAAACAAGTAGTGACGAAAGAAAAGAGAGAGCTTTTGCAGCTCTCTATGCCTGGTTCCCCTATAGAGGCACCAAGTGCCTGAGGTGCCCTTGCATGTGCACTTTTCTGGGGAAATCTGCAGCCTTCCAGAGCTACTGACATAGGCTGTGAGGACTCAGTAGCAGGTTTCTCACCTCAGAGAATCTTCCTCAGGCAACATTCACCATATTTTAATTAAATCAGTGCTTGCCTAAGTACTGTCATAAGACTTTTCTCTAGTACTCTTCATGGCGAAGACAGAAAGTTATCAAGGATTACATTGAACATGAGTACAAAAGCTTAAAAAAAAAAGTTTGTGTATGTTTTTGAGTTTGATTTTCCTTCAGAAAACCTAAAAGCAGGAAGACTTTGTGTGTGGTTTTCATTCCCATAATTCTAGTTTTGAGCCAAGATGAATCAAGCTACCTTTCAGTGAAACAAGTGAAAGAGAAGAGAGAATAGCTGTAATACACGAAGTGCCTCACAGTGAAGTCCCACCACTTAACTTCTAAGAAATATTGTCAGTGTAAATCATGATGCTTCACTGAAATGATTCATGCCATATGGTCTGAAGAGCAAAATGGGCACAGTTTATTTTTAAAAGAATGAGAAATATGAACTTGGAATATTCATTGCTTTGTCCTGCCAGGCTGAACATTTGCTATAGCAGAGGCCAGACTTACTGAAGGTCTGTCTTTTTTTGCTCACTTATGTTTGAGGCATCAGTCTCATTCATAATGGAATAATGCCCACAAAATTATGACCTGTACTCAGCAGCCTCTTCTGCAAACAAATGTTCACTGGGCACCTACAGACTAAATCATCTTCTCACTTTCTCCATAAAAAAAGGAGAAACTTCAGAATTAAACAGTCCTTGCACTACAATGACTCTCTCGGTAGTGAGAAGTCAACTAATCGAAAACCCTGACAGAGGTTAAAGGTGAGCACATTTCACAGAAATATTGACCCCACACCTACTCCTTCTAATGCACACGACAAAAATCTCAGTAACTTCAGCTGTCTGTAATTAAGTCTGTAACATCACAGACCTAGACAGAGCCTTATTTGTTTTATTTCAGCTCAAAGATAATGAAGAGCTACTGTCTCCTTAGAAAAGTAATGGAAAAAGAGGGCTGATCAAAATGTTGCAGTCATTTTGCAAGGTGTTGATGGCTGCCCAGTTCTGATCTTTCCCCCACCATCTGTGCAGAGAGACATGTGCTCTGAGAAAGGAGTTTCAGAACTGTCCATTTTCAAGAAATTAAAATGTTTATTCTGCAGAATTTATCACTGCATAATGTCTCAAGAGAATTTATTTTAGATTAAAATCTTTGATGTCATTACTTCAGGTGCCTTGTAGAAGAGCAATTCCTAAATCAAATGTTTATGATGGGAGGTCAGCTTCAATTTCAGCAGGGTAGCCCTTCAACTGATGGACATGATTCTTGTAGCTAGTGTAAATCCAGGCAGGTTCAGTGAAGGTAATATAACTATCATTCATTTATTTGCAAGATTGATGTAATTTATATATAGATCAATTTTAATTTGCAGTCACATTCCACAACAATGTATTTAAGTTGATACAGCTTGGATAGGGTACTACCAAACCATCCTTAAAAATAAGGAGGGGTTTATAAAAGCATTAAAAACAATTTAATATTAGTTTTTAAACAAGTAACCTGCTCTTGTTTAGATGCCAGGGAGTCTGAAGAACAGTGACTAGTTTTAAATAGGTTAAAAGAACGGCTAGTATTTTTTTACAGATGAAAGCTGTATAGGTTTAATTTGTATAGATTTAAACTCATGGGGAAAAAAATCTGTCTATAGAAGTTATTTTATTTTAATAATTAAACCTGCTATTGATCTGTTTAATCTCAATGAATATAAGCTTCTTATATTGACTTAAGCATCTATAAAGCGCTTTTCCCAGTCATTTTTAAACTATATACATTCAGTATACCACTGCACAGGGGAAGCTTGTGTTACAGGAAAGTATTTATTATTTAGTATACTCAATTCCTTCTCCATTCCTATGATTCCCCCTAGTGGATAATAATTGTCTGCTAACCATTTCTTAGTAGTACAAATTATTTGTACCTCTTCCACAGGGAAGGTCTGTGTCCTCCTCACTTGAATTCAAGAGATCTAGGAGGTTTATCCCTGTCCTGAATACAAAAAGGACCAAGCAACTGAATCATCTGAAACCTGGAATTATCATATCTGTTGGCAGTTTTACTTTCCTTGACAGGAGCCAACAGACTGCACACACCTCAACAACCAAAAGCCTTCTTTGTTGGCAGTGCAGAGACCAGGAGGTGACCACTGCTGCAGCAGTAAGCAGGACCCTTCCCTCCGTCCTTAACATCAGGCTGTATGAGAACACCCAGTGCCCAATTGCAAGCTGGCAGCAGGAACTTCTCCAGCAGTTTTGGAAAAGCGTAGAAACACAAACTTTCAGCCTTATACTTCCTCACATACAGAGTATCTCCACTAAATAGGCTTTTTAAAAAGAATCCTGTGGAATTAAAGCAGTATCTGATGCATGTTGTTGGCCACCATATATACACAGCATTATCAAAAGACAGTAGGGGAAATGACTAGTTTATGTATTGCCCTGGAACAAATTAGCAAAAGACATTTATGGCACGTGGGAAAATTCACAGGTGCTGCCACCTACTTGTACCACACAGTACTCCTTACATTGCCAGGTAACTTTAGTTTCGATAGATTATGCTACATTAGTTTCAATTCCAGTTGCTCCCAGTTCTTAGCATGCACATAGCATCACTTAGCATGTAATATTTTATATTGGTGATATGAAAACTACTTAGTTTCTCAGAACAACTAAATAGTGATGATTCACTATGGTTAGCATAAAGATACAGCTTTAGAAAAGGAAAGAAAACTCTATTTCTGCCTGTCTTGTTTTCTTCCTCTGTTAACTGGACACTGTTAATTGTATATTACTGTTTTTTATACATTAGTAAGAGTTCTTATTTTCAGAATCTCCACTCTCAGATGCATGCTCCTTCATTTAGACAAATAATTATGTTAACTCACATCAAACTAAAGTCCTCTAAAAGCTTAGTCATACAGAGCAAGACACAGTTGAGAGTTGCAAAAGAGATTGCTGAGCTTCTAGCACTGATGTACATGGTTGACATAAGCCTATCAGACTTTAGGATGCTAGTTTTTCCACCCACTACCATAAATAATATTTTTAATTTCTAGATTTCAGTCTCTGTGTGGATGTCATGGATGTCCTGATTCCCATTTTTTAAAAAGCTTAGTACTCACTAAAGCCACATCATCTGCTAAATGGAAATAATTAAAAAAACTTGCTTCATAAATATAACTAATTAAGGATGTCTGTGTTGTAGCTACTTCCATCTGATTACATGCCTTTACAAGTTTTCAGTAGGGTATAGGGCTATAGTCAGTAGGTCAAGAGAGGTTCTTCTCCCCCTCTACTCTGCCCTGATGAGACCACATCTGGAATATTCTGCCTAGTTCTGGTTCTCTCAGTACAGGAAGGACAAGGAACTGCTTGAGAGGGTACAGTGCAGAACAACAAAGATGATAAAGGGATTGGAGCATCTCCTTTATGAGGAATGACTGAGGGAGCTGGGTCTCTTTAGCTTGGAAAAGAGAAGACTGAGGGGGGACCTCATTAATGTTTATAAATATGTAAAGGGAGAGTGTCAGGAGGATGGAGCCAGGCTCTTCTTAGTGACCTTCACTGATAGGACAAGAGGAAATGGGTACAAGCTGGAACATAGAAGGTTCCAGAGAAATGTAAGAAAAAACTTTTTCACAGTGAGGGTAACAGAACACTGGAACAGAGAGGGTGTGGAGTCTCTTCTCCAGAGACATTCAGAACCCATCTGGACAAGTTCCTGTGTGACCTGGTCTAGGTGTTCCTGGGGGCAGGGGATTGGACCAGATGATCTCTTGAGGTCCCTTCCAGTCCCTGATAGTCTGTGATTCTGTGATCACACATTCAGCTGGTGGATTTCCTGAGGCTCCGTATCAAACAACCCTGATTAAAAAAAAACAAACCAAAAACAATAAAGCAACAACCAGCCAACCAAAAACCAGAAGTTTTCTTCTAGTTAATTGGAAAGATAGGCATTTACAGCTGACCTGCATAAAATAAAAAACTCCAGGAGCTAATGTAGCAATATTGTTTTAAAGGGAATTTGGGGAATGCTTCACCAGAAATGGCTGTGAGCAAGGATTAAAACAGGGTCAGTTTGGGATCAAGAAGACAAAAGAGCAGGCACTATATTAACTCTCTGTCTCAACATTGCTGACACTAATAAAAGCTTGAAAATGAGAACTCAGACATTTCAAAATAGAGGAGAAAAGAAAATCAACAATAAAATAAATTCATGTGTTTTGGGAGACCTGCCTCCTACTTTTGTAAGTATTAGATTTAAAGTACTGAAACTGGAAATCCCTGCAGGTCACAGAACTGAAAAGAGATGTGCTCAGCAAGACATGGTGGGAGTCCCCACTGTATTGCATGTAGTACACAGTCCTGTACAGGTCACAAATGTAAAGTTGGATACCACTTCCAAGGACTTCATCGCAACAGCCACCTCCAGCTGCATTCCTTGGGCAGGAGCACATGGACATGCTCAGATTGTACTACATCTATGTAGTACACGCAACTTACCTGCCCTAGCTTCCTTCCATGTTTTATGAAAAATATCATAAACAGCCTGGACTTTAAGCTCAAACAGGCTTCAGGAGCTGGCTCCCACCAGGCTTACAGCAGAAAATGGGGGTGGTGGGGTCCCTGCAGTCATGGACTGCATTTCCTCAGCCAGAATCTCACTGTTTGAAAATCAGAGATTGCCCAGGAATACTGCAGAGGTCCAGGCCTAAGAGCTTTTTTATTTTTTTATTTTTTTAACCATGACCCAGAGAAGGTGTGGGATAGGCTGTGAGAGTCTGTGGATGGCAGGGCTATCTCCCCAAGCATAATACAGGTCTGGAGGCCAAAAGGGAAGCTCCTGGTCTTGTACTTCTCCAAGTGGCTTAGGGCCAAATCCAGAGCAGGGCAGCAGGGACAGTCATTAAGCCAGGAGACAAGGGTGAGAGAGCTTAGATGGTCCTCAATAAGGGACAAGAGCAAGGGCCAGATATCCAGAGGGTCATAGCATCATAGGATTGTGTAGGTTGGAATGGGTCTTTCAGATTGAAGCCTATCATTAACCTAACACTGACAAAATAAGTACTCATCCATGTCTAAGCATCTTTTAATTACCTCCAAGGATGGCAATTCAACTGCTTCCCTGAGCAGCCTGTTCCAGTGCTTGACAACCCTTCTGGTAAAGAATTTTTTCCTAATATCCATACTAAACTTCCCCTAGCATAACTTGAAACCATTTCCTCTTGCTTATCACTTGTTACTTGGGAGAAGAGACTGACCCTCACCTGGCTACAGCCACCTTTCAGGTACTTGTAGAGAGCA
>VZTY01028677.1:158364-310146 GCA_013400935.1 Turnix velox | reverse complement strand
AAGTACTCATCCATGTCTAAGCATCTTTTAATTACCTCCAAGGATGGCAATTCAACTGCTTCCCTGAGCAGCCTGTTCCAGTGCTTGACAACCCTTCTGGTAAAGAATTTTTTCCTAATATCCATACTAAACTTCCCCTAGCATAACTTGAAACCATTTCCTCTTGCTTATCACTTGTTACTTGGGAGAAGAGACTGACCCTCACCTGGCTACAGCCACCTTTCAGGTACTTGTAGAGAGCATTAAAGTCTGTCAGCCTCCTGTTCTCCAGGCTGAACAAACCCAGCTCTCTCAGTTGCTCCAGGCCCCAACCAGCTCGGTTGCCCATGTCTGGTTCCACTGCAGCACCTCAATGTCTTCTTTTGTGGTGAGGCCTCAAAACTGGTCACATCGCTAAAGGTGGGGCCTTACCAGGACAATCACTTCCCTGATCCTGATGGACACACTGTTCCAGGATGCTGCTGGTCTTCTTGGCCACCTGGGCACATTGCTGGCTCACGTTCAGCCAGCAGGCCATCAGCACCCCAGCTCCTTCTCTGCCAGGCAGCTCTCCAGCCACTCTGCCCCAAGCTTGCAATGCTGCATGGGGTTGTCTGTGACCCCAGCACTTGTCTTCGGCCCATAGATGCACCTGCCCCAGGCTCCTCTGCAATGCCATCTCCAGCTGGGTAGGCCTGTGTGATACAAGGCAGTCCAGCAGCCCCTCGGTGCAGCCGCCTGGATTGGGGGCGGAGGCAGCCCTGGCCATGCCCGGGGCCTACGGCGGCGGAACCAAACGGCGGGCGCGGGTTGCGGAGGAACGGTTTGAGGAGGGCACAGTGTGGCGCGGCGGCGAGCCGGGGTGCCGGCATGAGGGAGCTGGCGCCAGGACCGAAGATGGAGTGCGACATACTGGACGCGCTGGAGGCCTTGGGGTAATCGGGCAGCAGCAGCGGCCGCTTCTCCTGCGCGGGGCGAGGTGTCGAGGGGAAACCGCGTTCCGGCGGATGTCGGGGGAGGCCCCGCGGCGGCTGGGGCTGTGACTCTTGACTCGCTGGGGGTCATGACCATGGCCTTGTGTTTGCCCTGGCCATAATGGAAGGACGACGAATGAGCTGAGGCTGCCTGGGTGTTAGTTGGAGTGCAGGGAGTTGCAAAGCCGCGGCGTTTGGCTCAATGGCGGGCGCGGGGCCTCCGGCTCTGGCAACGGTCGGGCTTCGCCGAGTGGCAATTGAGTAGGAAGAGTGTAAAATTCAGCTTTCTTTTCAGTTATCTGTGCGCTAGTGCTCCAGTGCTGTGAGTTGTTGATGATAGAAGGAGATTTTCTTGAGTAAACGCTTGGATTAGTACTTGCATTCATGTCTGTTTGGCATGTAGTGAGACGTGAAACTTCACACACGTGCGAGAGGTGAAAATGCCACCTCCTGTTTGCTGACAAACCATCCTATTTATCAGTTTCCTCTGATTTTCCATGTGTTTGTGTGTTTTTAAAGACATTCTGAATCATGCCTTGATGAAAGTAACTTAAGAAGATTAATTTCTTTCATTATAGTTACTGACCAGCTTATAGTAAGATGCTGGTATTTTATGTTGAACTTGCTTCCTAATGCTTCTATCTCTGTTCAGGTACACGGGTCCCCTGTTGGAGGAGGAAGCCCTGAACAAAGCAGCAGAAAATGGATTATCTTCACCAGAATTTTTTGAGCTCTGTGTTTGGTTGGGTTCCCAAATAAAGTCACTTTCTAATATGGAAGAAAGTATTACTTCAGCAGATGGTATATAAATGTTAATTTATTAAAGAAATTTAATATTTGTTCAGGGGATTTTAGACCCATGTTACTCAGGTAATCCTGAAACAACAGTGTTGAAGTTCAGAAGATACCTGAAAAGTTAGGCTAATATTTATAGGTATGTGGCTCCTAGATTAAGATTTTGTGGTAGGAAATTCTTTCAAAAGAAGAAAAAAGGTGCTTGGGTTTTTTTTTAGTTCTATATAAGTATAAAAAGTACATCCATACATCTTATGAGTGTTTCTTACCACTTAAATGACTTAAATTTACATGCCGGGTATTTTCACTTATTTGGTCCAGTACTATGTTGTGTCCAGCACTGCGCCTAGATACATGAGTTGCTCAATATTGCTACATCATTCTTTCATTTGAGTGCTGTATCTTGGCTGAGATTTTATATTGCTTATATTTTCACTAAAAAAGTAGAGAAATTAAAACTGAACATTGGAAATAATGACCTTGTGGCTCTTGTAACTTGTTAATCAGAAAATTAATTACAGTGATACTGTTTTGCGAACATCAATTTGTGGTGGTGATCATTTGCATTCAGGTCTTCAAATGCTGCAGCATCACCTTCCCATTCAAAGCACGGGTAAATACTGCTTTATCTTTTAAAAGACTTGTCTGTTTGTATGTAGGACTTCTTAAAGAAGAGGAAAAAATGTTACAAGGGTAGTAGGTGGTAAATCTTTGTCTGGGCTATTGAAACCTTCACTTTAAATGTATATGTTAAGAAAACTACGCTAGTTAGATACTTCTTTAAAAACTCCTTAGCTTCCCGTTTATTTATTCCCATAGGCAATAAAGATATAGAGAGCTTTCAGCTTGAGATTAGCGGCTTTCTGAGGGAAATGGCTTGTCCGTATTCATCTCTTATATCTGGAGACATCAAGGACAGATTAAGAGAGAAGGAAGATTGTCTTAAACTCCTCTGTAAGTTTTTTTCCCCATAATACGGTATTTAACATGCATGCTCTGTTGTCGTTGTCCTTTTACATCAAGTAGTTCTTTTTTAAGTATATGTGTACAATCATAACAGTGTAGCTGAGCATACATCAGCTCACTTGTGCAGAAGAGGAAATTAGAAAACTGTTTTAGTAGAAACTGAAATGTCTATGAAGTGTGAAGTACTGAGGCTTCCCAGTCCCACTTTTCATCCAGTTTCAGTTCAGCTGAAACCAAGACCTTGCTTCCTGTATTGCCAAGAGGTTTCTGGGCAGCTATGTGATTTGAAAGTGCTGAAGCAGGATAGGCTTGGATGAAGGAGTAGCAGAATGATAGCATGAAACTAGCCAAGGAAGTAGAATCTGGGTTAAGCACTTAAATATGATGTGCAGACTGAAGGTAGAAAGTCAAGTAAGATGTAGTGAGACGTGAAAAGGGGAAAAGATTCTGTCCAGGACAGAGCTGAGGAAGATTGTTCCTTTCTATCATTATCTTTTTTTAAAATATATATATTGTATTTGTGTGTGAGAATCTGGATGCAGAAATGTGTGTTTCTAAATCTGCCATTTTGAAATTTTTCTCTCTAGTATTTCTAAGTACGGAACTTCAGGCTTTAAAGATTTTGCACAGCAAGAAAATTAAAGGCTCTCATTTGGAAACGCACAATGAAGTTTATCAGGAAGTCCAAGCTATTTGCAATGCACTCAGCCTGCCAAACTCCTCATCTTCTGATATTCCTCTCATGTTAACCAGTGTGGAACAAAAGGTAAGGGCTTTCACTTGTTCTTTTAAACTATAGGTATTACATCTGTAAGCATTCATCTTAAGGGTTATAAGGGCTATGCAATTTAATCCATAAAAGCCATATCTGACAAGCTCAAAGACTTTTTTTTTATTCTGAAAGCCATCTCAGTGTTTACTTAAACTGTTTTAGTTAAGAGATTAGGTATTTCAGTGTTACCCATGGGTTGTACTTTGCCATGCACGTTTTAATGTATGAGTGGAAATGTGGCAGCAAGCAAAAGACTTTGGGTAATAACCAATTGTGCTGTTGTAATTTCTGGAATGCATTTAAATTTAATACCAAAAACTAAAATTTTTAATTTGTGAAATTCCTAATGCAGGTATCGATTCGTTAGTGCTATTTCCTTAGTTGCAGAAGAGGATGAAAATGCCTGAATTACCAGTAGCCAGTGAATAAGTCAACATCAACCTGTTCAACATAATAAATCTTTAAATTTTGTCCTGTTGATTTATATCTCATTTCATTGGTTTGTTCCTTAGTCTCTTCCTCACTGCAGAATGCAAATGGGCTCGTGGAATTTGGAAGGCAGAGCAAGGGAATGTACTACATCCTTGCTTATCAAGTGCAAAAACTAATGAATGAAGTAGGAGCAAGGCTGATTTGGAGCAAATGATAAAGTCTTAAATAGAATACTAAATGGAATCAGTGAGGAAAACTGTTGAGAGAGAATATCTGTCCTATCTCCCGCCTTACTTGCTCACTGCCCATCACCAGATTTTGAAGCATTTGACAGCAGAACTAGCTTCCAGCTGTCACATTTCCTTACTTATATTTACAACATTTATTACTAAGTAAAATAAGCAATTTAACAAGTCCTACTGCCTATGTGCATTTCACAAATTTACCATCTAGATATTGTCCTGTTTTAATTGGGTGGAGAAGGTTGTGCCATAATATGTTTTTGTACAGAAGTTGGTCATGTAGTGAAAATATTCTGGAAATCTATTTGCTATGGGTGATGATCCAGAAGATGCGTGTTTAGTTTTGTGAGTCTACTACAGCAGTTTGCTGCATTTCATCTTACGAACAGCAAATTGTGATTGCAGCAAGTTGTACTGAAATAAATGTAAATACCATTTGTGTTCTGAGAATAAGTGTGTTGCATTTCAGATAAAGGACATTCTCTCAAAAGTTCAAAATAACCATGTGGGGAAGTCGCTGCTGACAACACCTCTGAATTCTGACCAAGCGGTAAAAAAAAGTCTCTCCATTTCTTTGCTGTATTTAACAGGGTGATGAAAATTACCACATATAGCTTCATCTAACTTTGTCCACTTTACAGTCACTGTTCTATTTTAAAATACTAATCCTAAAATTCAGTTGTTAAATATCAACAATAATAATCAGATGCTTCCAGAATTAGTGTTGTAAATCAGACTTAGTGTTGGTTCATGCACTTACTAAGTTTGAGAATATTTTGTGTATGTGTACTACTGTACATCCTAATCTGATGTAGTATATTGTGGTCTCTTGGGGATAGACATCATAGTTGCTGAGTGGGGTTAACTGGAAATTGACTTCTGTAACTTAATGCATTGAAATATTTTTATTTTTTCTTGCCACACTGCAGGAAAGATTGGAAAAAATCAATGATGCTCTTTGCAGTGAGTATGAATGTCGTCGACGGATGTTAATGAAGAGGCTGGATGTGACAGTGCAGTCTTTTGGCTGGTCTGATAGAGCAAAGGTGGGCTTGCTGTATGATTTGCCTCCTGTAGGTGGGAGTCTGCTGCAATTCCACAGATATTCCTACTGAATGTATTTACCATAGAAATTCCCTCCATTAGTACTGTCTTCTTTTCAACTAGTTTCTCATCTCAAGTTGTGACATCAAATTCCTAGATACTGAGGCAGGGAAAGGATTTGACTAGACAGCACGATCCATCCTTTGTGACTGTTCATATTTTCACAATTACAAGTTTAAGCCCCTGGTGTTGTGGTTTCTCACTTTGATAAGTTTGCATCCCTCCTTTTTTCTTTCCTGTGTCCACCCCATCCAATCAACTAAACGAGGAGGGTACCTCAGCATGTGTACTACTGTACGGGAAGGCAGACACTGGTCCTTAATGTGAATAAAATGGGTGCATAAAGACACTGCCCATGAAGACAGCAAGATTAGAGTGACTGTGACCTGTCTTGAATTCAAATCTACTGAATAAACAGATGATCACTTGAACACATTATTTAAATAGCAGCTTGTATGAGAAGACCACACAATTATTTGTAGCCTTCCAGGTGGCTAAAAGTTCCAAACTGCTGTTCTTTATTTTCTCTACTGGTATTATTTTATCTGTGGTCATGTCCTTTATACTATTTCCTAGCACTCCATATATTGAAAAATAATCACAATTTAACCACTCTGATATTTCTGATATGGAACTATATATTGTTTCTATCCAAGACAGTAGGAATATAAGTACAAAAAGTTGGTGATTTCATAGAGGCGGATGTTTTTGCTCAGGAGCTGCAACATTGGCTTCCCTTTCAAAGGCTGGAACCACTCTGAAGGTGTGGTTGGTTGCAGGTCTTTCTGGTGGCACTGAAATATTTAGACAGAATCGGTTTGATGAAGCTCACTAAGCATTAAGTCGATATGCTGCTGTGATCCTTTGGAATGGCTCACTGTTTCATTCCTGCAGGAGCTGGGAATGCTTTAATCCTGCAAGAAATGAAAAAGAGGGCATTTAGCTCACAGAAGCTGGGAGAGAAATGTCCCTTTGTGTGTAACTTCCTCATTGCTGTGACAATACTACTATGTATTTTCAAATTGACAGTGTACTTCTAAAATGGAGTAGATGTTAACTGATGACTTAAAGATTCTAACATTATAAGTCACTGGATATTATTTCATTCAAACAATGTGAAAAACAATGGATGCATTTTCACAATAGAGCAGTAGTTAAGAAAGATTTTTAATTATAATAAAGTGGTAAGAACATTCAGTTTCATGACTTAGAAAGGCTGTTGATGTGAAAGTCATGCAGTTATGGAAGTACATATAAATTCAGAATTACCCGTTATTTTTAATCTCTTCTTCCTTATTTTACTTGTCGAAATATATGCCTTTAACTGAGGAATGAAAATGTTTTGACGTTGATTTAATTTAGTTGTTTGGGTTTTTTTAAGCCAAGAGACAAATTGTTGTATTTTTGAATTTATTTGTTAGTTTACATCTTTTTTCCACACTAAACAGATTTGATAATGCCCTGCTTTTTGTGGTGTGGGATTCTTGGTATGCTTTGCTGGTTTTTTTAACTTGTTCAATCCCCAAGATGCGTAAGTTTGAAAACTGAAGCAGTATGTTTTTGTAAGGTAATTGATCTTTCAGACATTACACCCTCAGTGTTCAAACTGAAACTGAGGCCAATACATGGTTTACGGTTGTGTTTTGTGCCAAGCAAGCAAGTTGTGTTTGATTTTATCATTTAGGTAAAAACAGATGACATAGCACGAATCTATCAGCCTAAGCGCTACGCATTATCTCCCAAGTCAACTATTACATTAGCTCACCTTCTTGCTGCTCGAGAAGATTTATCAAAGATCATAAGGACAAGTAGTGGATCAACACGGGAAAATACAGTCTGTGCAATCAACAAGGTAAACTCCTTTCTGGGAATGTGTTAAAAAGATGTGGGAATAATTCTGGAATAACAGTCTTTGCTTAATACTTTCATTGTTTTTGCAAGACCCTTGGTGCTTTAAGAAAGGGAGATTGGAGATTTGCAGCATCCCAGCAATGATTACAGTGACTTCTACAGGGTGAAGGTCTAGTCTGGATGAGAAGAAGCAGAGGAGAGTGGGTCAATGTGTGTTCAAGTGATATTTTGAGTTTGCTGGAGCTGGACAGGTCTTTCTGGTATCCCTGCTGCCAGGATTATGTTGTTCAATTGGCTTTAGTTTATCAAGATGTCACAAAAGCTTGTGTGGAAATGTCCTTTTGCTGCTAAGTGCAATTACTTGGTTTGGCTACTCTAATAAATCGGCACTGTACAGCTTCCTTATGTATGATAAAAGCAGGAGCTTGTGGGTAATGATGTTAGTTTCACCATTTAAATGGTGACTAAGCCTGTTTATATTAAATCTTTATTTCCAGATTTTTCTCAAGTTTTGTGCTTTATTTAGTTCCCTTCTAATATGTTTTGATCCCACAGATTCTGAAATATTGTAATTATTGTAGGATATCAAGGAAAGGTTGGTGGGTTTTTTTTGAGAGGCTCTGGTTAGCATGGGACTGACCAGAGTATGTTAACATCCATTATATAGAGTGTTTAGAAAATGTGAAAAAAAAACAAGATGACAACCTACTGGGATACCTCTTTGTTTTTTAATGTTTTGTGTAACTTTATCCAGTACAGTCTTCCTTCTTCTACACTGAGTAACACTGACCAAATTCAAGGAGGTTTTCTATATATGTTATACACGAATTATGTGTATTGCTTATTGTAATACCAGTACTTTACATGCATGTCCTTTTCTTCACAGACACTTCACAGAAATAGTATGAGCTAGCTAGGTGTAGTTATTTCAATTTTACAGGTTGAAAATGAGATCACTACCAAAGTTCTTTTGTGTTGTGGTAAATTACAAGGACAGGAAATATGAGTTCTGTTGATCTCATCACTGAGGGGACAGTATTTCATATGAAGAGCAGGCAGCATGTCTTTGTCTGTAGGAAACTACTCTGTGTCACTTCCAAGTTGTTATTAGTATTCTTTAAAACTAACAATGATGTATTTTTTTTCAAAGGTTCTGATGGGGAGGGTACCTGACCGTGGAGGCAGACCAACAGAGATTGAACCACCTCCTCCTGAAATGCCTCCTTGGCAAAAAAGACAAGAAGGTGGTGGAAGAGGTGGCTGGGGAGGTGGTGGTGGAAGGGGCAACTGGGGGGGTGGAGAGGGCAGAGGAGGAGGAGGAGGAGGTTTTGGAGGTGGGGGTTTCAGAGGTGGTGGAAGAGGTGGAGGTGGCTTCCAAGGTGGAGGTGGCTTCCAAGGTGGCAGAGGAGGTTATGGTGGCAGGGGAGGCTATGGTGATCCATATGGTGGAAGAGGAGGGGGAGGGTACCGAAGGTACTAAAATACTGTAAATATGCTGGTGTTTACTGGTATCAGGAATTTAGATATGCTAGATTAAGTTGAGATAAGTTGTAAGTATGATTATATGAATCATTGTATTAGACCACCTGACGTTGTCATTGAATTCCTTTAGTTAACAGAACAGAATTTTTATACTAAAATGTGATGACTGAAGTCCTTTCTTTTTGTACTGCTTACATGGTGTTTTTTTAATATGTCATTTTATTTAAAACAAGCCTCAGAAAATGGAATAAAACCCTTTCTAAACAAACCAAAAATATTATTTAATGTTCAGGCCTCTCTAATTATTCCATCTTGCATGTCCTTGCTTCAAAATGCTGTGTATAAAATAGGCCTAAGAACTATATGGAAACACTTCTAAAAGACTCTGGAATGCTGCTTTCAGGCTTTTTCTCTTCATCTAGTATTCACATTGGACACATAATACAATCTTTCATGTCAAGTGTTAAAATCTTCAAGCCTTTGGTCAAAATTATTCAGTTAGGTTTCTTAATCTTACAGAACTTCATATAAAAAGTAACATTCTGAATCAATACTCTACATAAACTAGTAAAATCAGGTTGATTTGGATGCTTGTAAGTATATGAGAAATTCTTTTAAGGTCACAATCATGGTGAGTTTTCAAAGTATCTGTTTTCATTTTACCTGTTTTGCATTTTATTGGTGTTTCATAACAATATTTTAAGATGAGATTGGGCAGCCGTCATGCCAGAGTTCATTTATATATTCCTTCTGAATCAACCTTTGGACAGAAAGAAGCTGAGCTACCTTCAGAAACATGTGTTGCGGCCTGTTCCTTAGGCAACCTTATGCACAAATGTAAAGCTCTCTTCAAAATCAAATTATTAGTTCTTTAAACAGCCGGTGTTTGATTTTATTCATTGACAGCTTTTTCATTTGAAGTTTTAATCCAGTTTCTCATACTGCCTCTCTGGTCGTAGTCTGTTTAGGAATGCCATTTGTGACATGAATGATACGGCTTTAGCCACACTTCACAGTGTCCCAGCAGGTGCCTAATAATAAGGGGCAGGAGTTTTCCTTGCTTGGATGTGAACTCTTGAAATAATGGTTTAACTCGGCCCAATGTTACCAATATAATATCTTTGCACATTTTTTTCTCTACTCTTTTCTGGCTGAAGCTGTTGTCGGCCTCTGCAGTCATTATGGAGAGACCCTGCTGGGTCACCTGCAAGTGTCGTAGGGGGTTTCATGCTTCTAGGCTTGGCTTTTGCTTAATGCCCTGGAATAGCTCACAAAAGGATGACACACCGAGTGTGAGCACTGGCCTTGGAGGTGAAGTGTTGATTAGCAAAGGAGTAGACAGAGTAGGTTTGAACAACCAAAGACCCAGTAGAAAACGCTGTCTCCTCACCCCTGTATTTTTGGCTACAAGAAATTTCTAAACAGCAGTAGCTGAGCAGAAAATGCTCAGAAAATTAAATGGCTTATCTATGCATGAAGATTTCATCAGTCTTTAGGTGCAGAGTTCCACTGGTTTAGTTGAACTGTTGTGGATGTGCCTTGCTGCTTTTACATTCATCAGTGGATCCTCTCTGTAGCCAGCAGGACAGTGTGGAATAAAGTAGACTATCCAGGGAACTGGCTCATGCCCATGTGCAATTCTAACCAGTAAATCATTTTACTGTTGTATTTCAGTTATCTTTATGTAGATCATGCAAAAGATGGGAATTTAAAAGTTGTAAATTTTGCTTTTTAATCTGGCCTTTTCAGTTTTTCTTAAATTATTCCAAAATTTGAAGCCAGTGGTTGAAAACTAAAGTAAGGGCCACATTTCATAGGGTATCTTTTAGTTCTGTCAGGATGCATACTTTTCATTTACCAAAAGATGCAATAACACCATGAAAACAGTTCAATTAACCACCTCCAATTTAGTATGTTTGTCTTGAAAAAGAAGTATTTTTTAAAATTCTGTTGTAAGCAAAAGATTTTCATCCATGTGTTTGTGAGCATTTTTGTGCTTTTTCATTCAACCCTGGGAAGTATCTACCTGAATATTTTGTTGGATCAAGAATTGAAAAACAGATTGGGGTTCTCTCTGGATGCGAGAGACATTTTTGTGTTAACAGTTGTGAACACTAAGGAATAAAGTACTGTACTGGAAGTGAACTGCATCACTTGTATGGTGTGATTGTAAGGAAGAATTCCTCTGCGAGATTTACAGTAGTGATGAAACTTACTTTTTTGCATAGTAAAAAATAACCAATGTATTTTCACCAAAATGGAGAAGTTGAGAGATAATATAGGAAATTTCCAATGGATTGCTCATGTCACAGCAATCACAGTTAAATTTATCTTAGTAAAAAATAAATACCTACGTCTATATGATCATTTTATATAAAAGCATGGGTAACCATCCTCTAATTCTGAAATTTTCTTTTTAAAATTTCTCTTATTATGTAGTAAAATAAATGGAACAGGTTTTCCAGAGAGACTGTGGATGCCTCCTCCCTGCTCAGTGCCTCATCTAGCCTGGCCTTAAACCTGGTCTAGTGGGAGGTGTCTCTGCCCATGGCAGGGGGTTGGAACTAGAGGATCTTTAGGGTTGCAAGATGGGAGACCAAATTTGTCCATCTAAAGAACTGTGTTTTCAGGAGTATCTGCACTCCTTGTCTTCTCTCACTTCCTGCAGAGGATTGCAGAGAACTGAATGACTCATCATTACTCCCCATAAAAATATTATTTGAGGAAAGGTATTTTGAGATTTACTACGCCATTGAGAATAGAAAGTCTTTAGGGTGGTACCTGTGTAATAGCCAGCATTTGTAGGCATTGCAGAAGCTGGGTTTAAATTTAGCCATCGTACAATGGAATCTTTTCATAATTGGCATTTTTAACAAAAGCTTTGTAATACCTGTAGAGAGTAGCAAAACAGCATCTCTGCTTTGTCAACCATGAATTCCAAGGCTCAGAGGACTCATCCCTCCAGAGCAAGGACTCCTGTACCAGCTCAATCCCACAGAGGTGTCTTGGTTAACAGAGTCAAGGAAGATGAATGTAACTTGTTTAGATTTCTCTGAGAGAAAACCTGGAGCTATGAAGTGCAATTTTAATATATTTTTTAAATATTAAACCAAAAATCTTACAATTAATATAAAACCTTTACAGTCTGTACACTTTTGTTCAATCTTCACAAACAGCATCAAAACAAAAATTTTTCAAGTGGTCACAAAGATCAGTTACAACATAATAAGAGACTGCTACTGCAATGAAAAGGGGTTTTCAGAAACATGGATAAGCTACTTTAAAGGTGGTTGTGTTTAATCTTGCCTTGTTCATTGTGACGTTACTCAGTCTATTTACTTTTACCTTTAAACAAACAGAACTCACAACTTAAGCAGTAGTTGGGAAGGGAGGAGGATGACTCGTTTTTTTAATCCTTCTTGTAGGTATATGAAACACAGGACAGTCTGGATAAAGGCCGAAGCTGGCTGCTTTTCATTGAAGTTAGCCACAACACAATAAATTTCAGTATCAGTGTGTGCTAACGGGACTTGAACAGCACTTAGGACTTTACTGCATTTTTTCCCCCCTAGCAGAGAGCAGCTTAAAAATTAATACAGATGGAAATTACTTTTGTTGATCAGTAGCTTGGTCAGTTTTAGCACTATCCCCATGCAGGAAAAAGGCCATAAAAATGGACTGTGGCCACAACAGACAAACCAACCTACTGTAGCTGAAAGGGGCTGTTGGCAAAGAGAACCTGATGGTACTTGGACAACTTGGAAACTTTGCAGGTATGAACTGAGGACTCTGAAAGAGAAAGTTTTAAGTTCGCATGGAGCACCATACACAGTTATGTAAGATGTTCCTGCAAATAGGTCCCAGTAATCCCTTTGTTTGTAGGAACAAGAGACCGCAGAGAAACATGTAAGTTTTAGCATATGGTCATACAAATCTATGGCCAAACCTTAAGTCTCAGTACTGAATAATCTCATAATGCAGAAGCCTTTGGGCTAGATGCTCGCATTAGGGAATTGTTCTGGTTAAAGAGTTTGTTTGTGATTTCCACCCTCCCAGGCAGACAAAGCATATGTACACAAAGTCTATTAGAATCCTGGGTTGAGACCATGAGTGAACAGAGTTCTCTTAGCTGCACAACAGGATTTATCAGTCCTGGATGCTCTTTTAAGGTATTTTAAAAATACATGAAAATATATTCAACATTTGTCTTGTTTAATTGTTGCAGAAACAGACTTCTATTTGCTAAATGCCTGTTAGAAACACACCTTGCTCTAGTTGCCTGAACTGAGGACAAAAACAAGCAGCTTACAGAAAATAGGCAAAGCAAGTTCATAGACATGATCTGAAAGCCTTTTTGAATGATCAAAGTGCAATTCTATAACTGTCAATAATTCAGGTTTAGTGTATGAGGAAAAAAAGCTGCACAATCTTCACAGCTGCTGGCTTTTGTCTTACACATTTCAGTTCTTTACACATCCTAAATATTTACAGTAAGGTAACAAAATCTACTATTTCCCTCCATTTGTTTTTACTTCAATACAGAAATACACACAGAATCCAAGTTCAGAACAAGAATTTAGAAACACTAAATTGGCAAAGAGTTTCAAATAAACTTTTTTTTTTAATAAATAAAGCATTCATACACTTGCTAATGACTGAAAACTGTGGATGGAGCATACGTTTATGCCACCTTGAACACAAAGCACGCATATTATAGCAGGTTGACTAAATTTCAGTCTCTGATGGACTGTATAAACCAACTCAGAAGTTTTGAGGAGAACTAAGTGGACTTAGTGAGTAAATATTTCAAAGTCCTAAGTTTCTGATGCTTACATGTGCAATGGCAAATGATAAATGCAAGTTTTGTACAACTGTCAGGGTATGGATTTTCTTTGAATGAAACACTGTTTTGTTGTCTCTTACCAATATGTAACACCTTGTATCTTCATGAAAACCGAGTTACCTCCCTAGCACCTTTTACTATACAAAATTTACACCTCATGAGAGCACACTCAACTCAATTCTTTACCTAAAGTGCATGTGAAATATAGGAGAGAAAAAACAGGGAAGCCCTGGTTAGACCAGAAGATGCTGGGAGCTCTGGAACAGAGTAACTGTTGCACCCCAATTACCCTACAATTTCCTTTACAATACAGCCCTCAAGGTCCAATTCAACTCCACTTTAACATGAGAGAAGAATCATCTTTGTCCCACATCTACTGTATATGGACATAAGCCATCTCTTGCACTGCATAAGTAGGGCTGAGTGTTCTGGGCTGCAGCCTAGAACACAGAAGTGGAAGCAGTATTCAATGCAAACTCTCCACAGTCTCACCTGTTTACCTTAACAAAGGTAAGCATTTGAGAAGCATGACTTTCAATCCTCTGAAGAAGGTTTAAAAAACTGTCAGTTTATCTTTAAGAATTGAATATCATTAGCTTAACTGCTTACTTGAATATTACTGTAAAACTTTAGAAATAAAGATGACATTTCACTGCATGACTTTAGTTGGTTCCAGCCACAATGAGAAGGTACTGTTTCTCTAAAACAGATTATTTCTACAGTTTCACTTAACTATTAAGCTTTATCAAACAAATCTGAGGTGACAAACTTATCAATGTCAACCATCAGAGAGCACTTGGAGAGTTCAGTGTCCTGCTGGCAGCCAGGTCACTGGTGTATCTGTGTGGTCGGTATTATGAACAGGAATTTCAGCAACAGTATCACCACTTCTAAAAGCAAATCCAGAAGATACTATGTTCATTGCACAGATAATGCTAAATTACCACAAAATGAATGGATGTATACATTTGGGAGTGCAGAAATTTGTTGAGAGTATTTCCATGTAATGTCCTTTGGAGACTCTCTCCAGTTGGTCAGGCAGCTTTACGACAGCCCCTCCACCAGCATTACTCCCTCCCACAGGAGCCCTCCTCTCAGCTGCTAGGAGCAGTCTCTGTGCTGTAGGCTGTCCACTACGTGGTTTCTTGTCTGGATTGTGAGAGATTCAATTGTTTTACGTGCCTGTTCCAGTTGGATCTTTAAACCTTCATTGTCTGCCTTTAGAATATTTCTTTCCTAAAAATAAAAAATAAATAGAATGGCGTTTTATTTTGAATTTGATTCAGGACTGTCTGGTTGTGTCTTTAGGCTGACAGCCAGGTTCATGCCTTGCATTTATCCACCCTGTTCTGCTCCTCTCACACAACTCAGACTTTACTTTTACTGCTCTACTCATGTGCAGACTGATGTACAATTATTTCTAACATCAGCTGTTGCTCAGTAGTTGAGGTCACGGTCTTTTGAGGGAGCAAGGACAGGAGCATATTGTGGGACTTGCGTGAAGGTGATATTTTAAAGAACCAGTTCTTACACATACATCCACACTTCACATTCTTGTCTATATTGAATATACTGTTGACTGAAAGAGAAGC
This sequence comes from Turnix velox, assembly GCA_013400935.1. Classification (NCBI taxonomy): domain Eukaryota; kingdom Metazoa; phylum Chordata; class Aves; order Charadriiformes; family Turnicidae; genus Turnix; species Turnix velox. Next base: position 295,114 of record VZTY01028677.1, on the reverse strand, counting down.
ATCTGTACTGGAAGATTCTTCTGAATTGTTTTCATCTTTGTCTTATATAACAAATAATCTTCAATAAAAGATGAGCTCACTTTATAAACAGCAAAAGATATGTTATACCGGTTGCTCAAAGGTCAGGCTGTGCTTCTGTTGTTGGACTCCTTCCACATCAGACATTTCAGAATACTGATAGTAATAAGTATAAAATTAAATCTGCCTTTGTTTCCCATAATCTTGTCTGGATCCATCCACCAGTCACACTGTCTATACTGTGATAGTCTCTTTAATATGTCTGGAAAGGTGTTTCTAGTAGAAACCTGAGGTGGCATGGTCATATGAATAGCTACTGTGTCAGAGCACACACAGAGTAAGGTGGGCCACAAGTAGGCCAATGCAGGTGAAATTTAGCAAGAGGCATGTCTGCTCATAAAGCAAAATTTCTTGGTGACCTACAGTTACCAAAAAAAATTTAAAAATAAAGGAATTCACCATCAGTTGAGCAAAAGCAGAGCTCCTCACCCTCCCTGCCCTGTATAACCTGTCATTCAGGGGAGCAGAGGCTACCACAAGCAGAAAGAAATTCAAGACTATGTTTCTCCTTTTATGGACTAACATCTTGTTCTAAATAATTGGATTATGTTTGCATTCTTGCCTGTCACTTTTAAGACTGACACGGCTTCAAAATTTACTCCTTAAGCCCTGTACTAGTATTAGAATTTATGCTTGAAGTGAAGCATTGCTGGAGTTAAAGTGGCTAAGAATTTACAATGTCACTCATGGTTTGTTGTGGGAACTAGCAACACTGGAGTTAGGTGACACCTTCCCACCAAGTCACTCCCTCAACACCCTCCAACCACTTTACAGTACTTTTGTGTAAAAGGGAATTTGTTTCAATATTTATGTACCTGCTCAAGCTCCTGGTAGGATGGTTTACAGTTGTGATGCTCTTCCTTCCTTTTCTGGCTGGAGTCCTTGTTTTCCCATTTAACATATGCCTTTTTACGGCCCAGAAATGGGCTTGGACGTGGGGATGGTGGAGTTGCCTGGAGATAAAAGTTTTCTGGCATCCTGTGTTCTTTCTTCTCTGTTTGCCTATGAGATACTTCACCAGACAGGAGTACAGAATCAGTCTGTATACCTTTATGAACCACAGATGGTTTCAGTCTCACTGAGATTTTCTGAGCGGAGGAACCCATGAGCATAATGGTTCGGTCTTTGCTGTCTTCATTGTGCTCTGCTACTTCTCCATTAGGGAATGTGAATGGCCCTTCTTCTTGCCCTGTAGAATATATAAACCAAGTCAAGATCTTATAAAAGAAACTGTGAAACAAGAGGTGCAGTAGTTAAACATGATTTTCATTAATAAAATAACATCAATTCTTCATAATTTTTACATGTATAGCTCTCTAAATTAGTATCCTGTCTCTTGAACAGTATAAACACATATCAGAAAGACAAAGAAATGTACCATCAAGGTCAGCTCTAGATGGCCATGGATCTTGGTGGCTGGGCTGTAAGATTAAAGCTGTAAGATACAACTTACTTCATCTGCTTTACAGAGGTGAAATAATGACATAGTTAATTTTTTTACATTGGTTTTGTACAGTGTTAGAAGCCGTGTGCAAAAGGTGTAATTAAAGGATTTTTGAAGTACTGTTTCAGTATGGAGAGAGAAGGAAAACCAAAAATCAAAAGAAAAACAAAGCAAAAACAACATGAAATCTTAATCAGGGACAATGCTTCCTCCTTTGGAAGCCTACATGGTAACATAATATGAAAAATTTATTCAGCTTGGTGTAAGTTAAAAAGAAGATTGTATGTTCTGATAAAATAAAAGATGGGGATGTAGACAAGTTTTTAGATTCAGCTACTGAAGTGGAAAAAATAATTTTCTTAGCATGCAGGTATTTAAGTAAACTTACAAGATTAACTCCACATTGAAATGAAGAATCATACCAGTTTCATAGTTGCTTAATGTGAGAACAGTGGTAAATACTGGAATGTGTCAAGACCTGCTTGTCACAAGGTGAGAGAGAGTTAAGGGAATTCATCAGCCTCTCAAGTTCAAGGCATGGAAGAGTCCGTCACTCCACAATGTATAGTGTGACATGAGATCCCCCAGAGAGTGAGTTTGTCCCTACTCAGACTAGTGCTGAAATTACCGGTGTTACATGGTACAGGCTCACCTACTCTTGGTTCTAGTTGGTGTGTCAATTAAACTGCACTTAACTAACAAAACCTAAAATTATGCTGAACAACTCAGCTTTTAAAAAAAAAAAAAGGAGTGAAGGAAAGACTTTTTTCCTACCATGGAATTGCTCTTTAATTCCTACTGGGCAGAGACTTGAGGCAAGAGCAGATGTTGGGCTGCTGTCTGCCACTGAAGTTTTAGTTCTTCTCTTACACTCTATCACAACTAGGTCTCTGCATTGCTTATGACAGTTCATTCCACAGTCTGCAAACAAAGCAAAAGAAAACAAAGTTTATGTGAATTGGTGGCTCCATGGTAGCACCTAAGATCGGCTCTCACACTGTGCTGCCTCCCCAGGAAGCAAGAAAGCTTCTTAGGTCTTCTCTACATGTATTACCTATAACAACATATAGCTGCTACATCCCTTTGCTATAAATGCCTAAAACTCTTCTTTTCTGGAGAAAATTCAAATTAGCAATATTCAGTTGCAACAGTGATTTGACTGTAAGAGCTGCAGAGAAAGTAGATACGTGTATGAAAAGGAAAACAGCAAAATACAAACTGTGAATGCTCTGTGCTGTTTTCAGTGTCAGTGTTTGTGCCCACTGAATGGAAGGGTCTTTTCCCAAACCCTCCGTACTCAGTTGTGAGTTCCTTCATCTTTGCCTTTCTTTTGGATCATCTGTCTGTCACACTATTCTTGAATTAGTCTTCTCCCTGAGAGTTCAGAATAAATAAGTCCATAGACCCAGCATGGATGATCCAGTTTACTGTTACTCACCATCAATTATAGATTAAAATTAACAGAGTATAAAGTACCTTACCTTTGCATCTGTATCCTTGTTTAATGACTCCCCATAGCTGAAATTCAAACAATGACAATGTATTAATTCATTTCTCTGCACATTTGAAACCTTTGGATGTAAAGGTCCACTCATTTCTAAGACCTGAACTCCTGCATAGGAGTATGGTCAAAAAAATGAATTATTTACCTCTTTAGCATAATGTAAATGGAGTACTTTGCATACATTCCTCACAAAGAAAATGCCTTGAGCTAGTCTCTGATGAATACATCAACAGATCTCACAAGCCCATAGGGGAACAGTGTTGCTGGAGCAGATGGAGAATTCTATCTCAGCACCCTTGTTTGATACCAGCTTAACTAGGGATTGGCAAAACAGCCAGTTTTCCTAAATCTTTCTGTGCCATAGGCAGCAGGAATATCATCTCTGTGCCAGGAAAAAAGTTCTAGCAGTCCAACAGAGTGGAAGGCTCTAGATATCTTACCTGTTTGGTGACAAAAGATATTATTCTAATCAACATTAACATCGTTTACTAAAAAGTAAACTTACAAATCCAGCACAGTTGTCGCAGAAAGTAGGCCTTAAGTAAGTGGTCTCTTGGAAGTTGTGAGCAAAGCCAAGTCCTAATTTGGAATAGATTGAGCTAGCCCTCATAAAGTAAGCTGTTATTTCATCCCTGCTAATCAGACCTTCCCTGAAAACAAACAAGAAAAGCTTTTTGTTAGACATATTTTCTTTAAAAGCATGAGGAGATTTACAGTAATCTTTCTTCACAATTTGTATGGCAATAGTTTCATGGGCCAAAAAGCTACAGGGATTTCAGTAATCAGGGCAATTCTTCCCATTGTCTACAGAAGATCTATCTTGCATTTTAAATGTGCAGAAAAAAGATGTGCATGTGTGATGCAACTTTGAAACCACTTCATAGAAGACTTCTGAATAATTGCTATTGTATTTTTCCATGCATTAATTATTAAGGAAAATTTTGTTAATTTGAACAAAATATACATTTGCCAATTCTCTATTTTTAATTTTGGGAAAGTTCTTTAGTAACAGACACTGAGCATCACTCCAAAAAGTATTTCTTTTTTTATTATCTCTTCCTCCTCATATATCAGCTTACTCAGCACTGCTCTAAGCTCATGAAGATGATATTTACAACCCTCTTAGAAGATGCCATGTTTTCACATTTGCTTGTGGGTGAAGAGGGTGATTTTACCTCTGTATTGATAGAAATATAATTAAAAAAAACCCAAAACAACTCCCCAAACCCCTATCAAATGGGATTAAGCAGAACTAGGTACTCACCAGTCCTTAGCCATTACACAAAATGAGAACGGAAAACTGGCAGCTATTTTTTCAAATTCTTCCTGGGAAATGTATCCATCCTGATCATGGTCGTAATTTTTGAAAACAGACTGTGTAAGATAACAGTTCAAGTAAAACAGTTTATAATATGGATGGGTGAGCTGAATTACTACTTCAGAAAGTTTCCTAGGTATTCATGTATTTCCTCATTCACTTTCTCCCAGTATCAACCAAACAGTGAAACAATCTACTTGTTTTGCTTCTAAGAAATATTTTGGTTTCTTAATTTGTAGCAAAATCAACATCAGGCTAGGCTAAGTGCTTCACTATGCAATAACAGCTACTTGTTAGTTTTGCTTCAAGACTATTATGTCCAGATGCACATAAAAAACTTGTACTAATGTTCTCAATGATGACCTCTGTAGCCAAACGAGTTTAACTGACTAGCTCACTTCATCAGGTCAATGCCATGGGCAGGGGCATCCTACACTGGATCAGGTTGCTCAGAGCCTCATCAAGCCTGGCTCTGGATGTATCCAGGGATGGGGCCTCCACCACCTCTCTGGGCAACCTGTTCCAATGTCTCACTACCTCGTGGTGAACATCTAAGTGCTTCCATATTTCCCCCCAGTTTTTCTCTAGGCAGATTCCACATACACCTTTTTTCCCTCATCTCCTGCCTCTGCCCCACACCAACTCTTTTCCAGCCCATTTTACCCCAAATCCCACACACCTGGGCTCTACTGGAGACACCTCCCCTCCCCAGCAGTTCCAAATCAGCTCACTCTGCCCATTCTATTTAACAACAGCAGGAAAGGGCAGCAGAAACCATTTGCACCCCAGTGAGGTCTGAGGGATGTTCCTCCTGGAGTCTCTGCTGCAGGACAGGCCACTGGTGAGTTGCAGCTTCCAAGAGACACAGAGGGAGGAGAAAAGCCTGGGGGCCTGCTGGACCCCTGCCTGGTTAGGCGGGGGAGGGATGAGTGGGAGGGAGAGTGATGGCCTTGTGTTTTGCCTGAGATCAAATGAATTTTTAGCAGGGAAGTGGGAGCATTGAGTTTTAGCTTTTGTATTTCAGCACAAGGTGGAAAGACAAACTTTTTGCCTCTCTCTACCCATCAGTTTTGCAGTCAAGCACCTGAGCCTACTTGATGGCTTCCAGTAAAGCAGGTAACCCAATAAGACTGACAAAAACATGTTGCCAGTGACAAAGCCAACGAGAGCCCCAACTTTCCAATTCCACCACCAAAATTATGTTAAGGATGCTGGTAGAAATGGACTCCTTAGCCCCTTGAAAGAAGGAACGTATGCAAACAAGCACTCCCTGCTGGCTCCTTCACCATTTAAGAAATTGCCTTCCATACCTCACAGGCCACTGCTGCTACTTACAGCAAGCAGTAATAACCTCTCCCTGTGAGGAAAGATGTACTTACAAACTCAGCCCAGTTTTCAACGTGTCCATTAATTTTGTCTCTTTCTTGGTATCTTCTCATACCTAGAGATAAAGTCTATGACAGATCTGTAAAGTAAAGGAGCTGAACATACTTACATCTACCATCCTCTGAACATGTTTGCTGACAGTTTTGGGATCAGGTTTTGGGGCTATTCCTGAGGCCCAGTCTACAACTACTGGTGGTCTAGAAGGTGTCAAAGGCTAGAATAAAGTGAATGGCACTTCATTAGTACCACATGAGAAGATTATTCATTATTATACTTCTTTCATTTGTGACAAAAGACATGTGACACAGGACTGTAGAAATGCTCAGTAGGACCCAACACCATAATTTTGATAATTACTTGGTACTAATGAAGTACCACTTCATTTGTGCTAGAGTCCATATTATAAAAGCTGATATGGTGTCAACTCTTCCATACATTCTAACTTAGGCTTCATCATCAACCAAGCAATTTCTGCTTCAACATATTTTGCTCAGTCTAATCCCATTTAGCATAAAATAAATTAATCCAAGGGATAAAAGGTACGTTGCTTAAAAAAAAGTCTTTTTGAGAAGATTATGGAAAGGCCCTTACAGCAGCTCGGTGACTTCGTGGCTCTCGTGCATAGGAAAGCTCATAAATTTCATCTTCTGTGTAGTAAAGATCAAGAGACAGCTGAAAACAAATACAAGATTAGTTTAATCCCAAAACAGCCACTATTACTTGATAAATGTATTCCTAGCAGATATTAGTATTTTTTGGTGGATTATTTTTTAATTTTGGCAGAACCCAGAAAAAATGCACATATGGTCACATTTATTTGAAATGGGTTCAATTCTGAATTCCAGATTGTTATTATCTGGAAATCTGTAATGTTACACAGCTAAAATTATTATCACACCAAGTGACTGCAGGCAATTAGTTAATAAGTAAGCTGGAGAATACTGCTACTCCCACGATATTTGAGTGGTGTAATGTGCAACTGGGTACAAAAGCACCACTGCAATCAAACTGTCCAACAACTCAAATTCTCAGTGCCTAGACACAGCATCAAGGATAAGTTGCTCCATCACCTTTCCAGGAATGGAGGTGCGGCTGACTGGTCTATAGTTACCCAGGTCATTCCCCTTGCACTTTTTGAAGACTGGAGTGACATTTGCTTTCCTTCAGTTCTCAGGCACCTCTCCTGTTCCCCATGACTTACCAAAGATAATGGAGAGAGGCCTAGTAATGATTTCTGCCAGCTCCCTCAGCATCCTTGGGTGCATCCCATCAGGACCCATGGATTTGTGAACGCCTATATTGCTTAACTGGTCCCTAATCCAGTCCTCATCAACCAAAGCACCCTCCTCCTTTATCTTGACTTTCTCTGGTGTCTCAGGGGTGTGATGCTTATCAGGATGGTCCCCAGCAGTACAGACAAAGAAGACATTCAGTAACTCTGTCTTCTTTGTATCTTCGGTCACCAGAGCATCCACCTCATCCACCAGTGGGCCCACATTGCCTCTACTGCAAATTTTACTTGCAATGTATTTAAAGAAGCCCTGACCCCTCCTGCAAAGCTTAATTCTAAGGAGACATTTGCATTCCTAGTTGCTTCCCTACATCCTCTGACAACAGTCTTATATTCATCAATTTTACCAAATTTGTCAGTAACATGGCACCGTATAGATATAACTGAAAGAATACAACAACCATATCTAACGTGTGACTAACATGTGATACGTATAACCCTATATACCTTGAGGGACTGAACTTTAATGTGGAAGTTTACATATTCAGAGTAAGGAAGTTTTGCATGTAATATTCTGCCCCCAAAACGCAGCCAAGGAAGCTTTCTATTTTTATATTTAGGCATAATCAGGAGAGGATTCAGAGCACTTCCTTAGCAAAGGGAAAAACAGGATGCATACTACTATAGCAAAGTAGAAATAACTTTCCTTCCATTGCAAGGGCATGTAGCAATAGGATGAGGGGCAATGGCTTTAGATTAGAATAGAAATGCTTCACCATGAGTGTGGTGAGACACTGGAACAGGCTACACAGAAAGGTGGTAGAAGCCCCATGCCCATAAACTTTCAAGGCCAGGCTTGATGAGGCTCTGAGGAACCTGATCTAGAACTGGATGCGCCTGCTTACTGGGGAGGTTGGACTAGGTGACCTTTGAAGTTCCTTTCCAAGTCAACACATTCTGTGATTCTTACAGAAATAATTGGAAGCATATTGCTAGAACTGGCACCTCTACCCTTGGCACCAGACAGGTCAGCATCACTGAATTTTTCTCAATTACTGTTCATTTCCTTAAGGAAAAAAAAACAAAACAAACCAACTTACAAAGTTTTATATTCATAATTAATGGAGTTTTCTTCTTGAGAGGTATATGAAATTATTTTTTAAATTGAAGTACTCGACTCATCAAACAGACTTACTGTAAGCAAATGAACAAGGTCCATATTAGCCTCCAGGGGAAGTGGAATTTCCTGGAGTTGTACCAGCTCGTTTATATGGTTATACAGAGAGTACAATTTGTATATGTTAATTTTTTTGTCCTCTAAGTAGTTTGGCATGCCCTCATAAAGTGATATCAAGTCTTTCAGGTGGACTCCAAGGATAGGAATCTTAAAGTTACTGCACTCATTATAGGCACGTCGGTAGCTATCATAATTTCTATATGATGAAAGCAGCTCCGTCATTTCATTGAACACCTAAAAATAAAAAGAAAAAATCAAAACTCATTACTGGTTTTGTTCTGGTCATACAGAACAAGAATTTCCTATGTTACAGTTAATAGGATTACTCACAATGACTCCCGAGACAGATTTAAAAACTCAAATGAAATCAAGGTATTCAGACACCTAACTATAATAAGTAATTATAGGTAGTTAATGTACAGCCTAATCTGCAGGGTTTCTTACATGTCTTCTACATTCCCTGTTTAGTCAGTGAAAAGCAACACGATTCCTTCAAATCAAGGGGACATCTGTACAGTTCATGCATAAGCACAGTACCTTCATAAAAGCAACCATCTTTACCTAAAATACAGAAGGTGCTTCTCCGGCTTCCAGCTGGAATTGGAAAGTCCTGGCAGAGAATCCCTGCATTGCTATGACCTCATTTCAATGTGACCAGAACTCCCACTACAGTTCAAGATGGCACAGTGTATGCTTTTAAGAAAGTTAAGCCTTTTTAACATGGAAACAAAGAAACAATGTATTTGGCTTGTGGTAAAGGCCAAAGAAATCTTAAATCTAAATATTTCCCTTGATTGACACAGGTACAAACCTGATTCTTAACTTTATAAAATCAACAGACCAATGTTTTCTTGTGGAATTTTCTGTTTAACCACTTGATTTTTAACCCTCACAAACTGTTCATTATAGTTAAACTTTAAAGTATATTCTCAATTCACCTATTTCCAGCCTTTATTTACCTGCTTTATATTAGTGTTCACATACAATTTCTTAATGCCAGTAGTTATTTAAACTATTGACACATATGCAGTCCAGTCCTCATAATGACAATATTTGTAAAACATATTTCTAAAATCATCTTGCTAACTGCTTTTATAGATCCTGAGAACCATAATATCATCAGTGGGAGGTCATACTTCTGGTCTATGCACTATTCAAGCTGTTACCAAAACAGATATATACATATACAAAATCTTTCAAGCCTCAATCACGACAAAACAATAAAGCATACTGGCCTCTTAAGAAGCTATTTCATTGCTAAAAAATATTCTCTTCTTCACAATTTTAGTAGTCAGAATCTCTGCAAAAAATATATCCACCTGTATTTCACAATAATTTAATTGGAAATTACAACTGATTCCTAACATTCCAAGGCATTATAATGTGTGTGTATTAGGGCTAAGTTTGTTCAAGTGCGAACCTGATAAAATCTCTTAAATGGAAAGATCTGATGCTGTAGAAATGAAACAGCAAAGAAAAAAAACCAGAAAATAAAAAGAAGTAATCCTTTTTCTTTTTTTTTTTTTGTCTTTCTATATCATCCAATGAAGTAAGGTCGTTTCTTGGGTATGTGCAAGCAAAAACAGTTAAAAGCTACCTCATTTGTAAAACTTAGAGGAGCGGTACCAACCTTAATTACATCATGAGGAACACATGAGCTTGTTTCCTTCAGCCTGGAAATAGAACTGTGACAGAGACCACCTATCACTGCCATTAATGTATTGAAATTCTGCAGCTGGTGGAGCTTCTGTATTGACACACAAAAAAAATCACTATTAACTGTTAGTGAATTCAAGTTGTTCAGTATGCATATCCAAATTCTGTATTTTCTCTCCTTTCTTCCTCTAAAGTCTTAGAAGTTTAGGGTCAGTACCCATTTGATTTCATTCATTTTGCTAACAAGTTGCATTACACCATATAAAACAGCATTTATTCTGTCATTATTAAGCCAGATATTAATCCTGCAGGTAAGTATTCAAAGTACCTCCTCAGCATGGTTTACTCTTCCCACAGTCTACCACAACTAGGAAGCACTGCCCATTATCTCAGTTATGGCTGCAGCTGAATTAGTATGCAAAGAATACCAACATGACAATAGTTTTGCTTCTATTCATTTAGGCATATCTGGTAGAAATGCTTATAATTACAGCCAAAGATATTGTAATGGTTTGAGCTTAGAATGGTACATATTCAAAGCTTGGAATCTCATCGGTTGATTCAAAATCATGTCTAGCTTTTCAGTGAAAAGAATTCTTCCAGAATAGAAAGCCACAGTGCCACAACACTTTGTGACTATATAAACACCTGGTACCAAATCACAGCACACACAAATATGTTGGATAAATGAAACAGGAGACCAGTGCCAACATTCCCAGCTAAACCAACATTATTAGCATGGGAAGAGCAAGTAAAGGGCTGTATCAGAGAAAGACAAAATAATGTCTCACTACACATGTCCAAATTTAACTGACCTGTGCAACATGAATGAACTTGATGAACACTTCAGCCCGAAGCTGTGGTGTTGGTCTGCTGAGAACCATTAGTTGCACCCACTGAGAGATACCATTGCAAAGAGCAATTGATCTTTCCATTGTAGGATTCTCCTTCACACAACTATTCACAATGTAGTTCTGATAATCTGAGAACTTAAAAAAAAAAGCCAATGAAAATTAATCTACAATTTCATATACCTCCTGATCAAAATAGATTTTACACCTTAAGTATCTGTAAGACTGATGTCTCCCCTTTGCCAAAGCTTTGTTCAATTCAAAATTAATTCAATTCAACCAATTGAATTAACTGAAAGCATCTTTTTGCCATAATTTGTACCCCATCATTTGCATCATGTGTGTCTCAGCAACCTTGCCTCTTATAAACCTTAGGAAAAGTAGAATTGAGGCTTTCCTCCCAGCATCAGTGTACTGAATTTAAAGTGTGACAGATTAAGGAAGTGTTCCGTTTATGTAGCTAGAGCACATTTTTAAATTAAGCTACACTAATAAAGAAGCAAGTTCTGTGAGATTACTAGAAGACAGATAAGACTAAGAATGAGGGCTACAGATTCCTTAATATTTTTAATAGAATTTTGTACAAGTAAGTTTTTTCGTATTTAACCAAAATGATCTAAAATTGTTCAGTAGACATCAGTATGTGACAAATACATTTTTATAGACATTTCTCCAACTGAGATCAAAGAGAAGCAATCATTTGTTTTTGTTGATGCAATGTTTAAGCATTCTCTTAATTTACCTCTTAAAAAGTATATGCAAGAAAAGGTATCATCAGAAAACATGACATGGGATATATATACCCATTATTGTGACTGCTGATAGTAACATCTTATTAAAAACATTCACAGCTGCAATAGACACATACTCCTTTCTGAAGGCCACAGGAATATGCTTAATAGTAATGATCCTTAAGGAAAGGTCATAATAAATGGTGTAGTGGGAGGTGTCCCTGCCTGTGGCACAGGGGTTGGAACTAAATGATCTTTAAGGTCCCTTCCAACCCAAACTATTCTATGAGTCTATAAATTGTCAGGCTGCTGTTTGTTTCTTGCGATTCCTCTCTCACTTTCCCTCCATTTTTTCCATGCATTTAATATAGAACTATTAACGCTTTAAGAAGTGGATTTGACAGCAGACATCAAGATTTGTCCTCTTATTAAGTTAAAAATGGAACATTAGCAGTAATAATGTCTCTGAGATGACACAGTTCTTACTTACAATTATTGTTTCAGTTTTGAACCCCAGCCAGATTTTGCTGGATCTTGAAATTTAATCAACTACTCTATACAGATAGGTAATTTTTCAATATCTGACTACATAATTATGGACTTCACAGCAGTTTCAGTACAATTATGAATCAGTTTGATTAGTTTAGATTTTGTTCTCAACAGCTCTCTACCTTAGAAAAGATTTTTTATAAATGCTGAACAAACTTGTATTTAACATACTTCTTAAAGTTTTGAAATAATTTTGGTGCAAGAATTTATTAACAAGGTCACCTACAATAAGCCTGTTAGTAGCAGATAGGGTGAAGAAGTTGCAGTGCTTAAATAATGCAAGAGTCTAGCAGTGCAATGACTAACTTATGAGCTTCATCAGGAAAGCTGAACCCAGATTCACACAAAAGAGTGTAACCTCCCTATATTTTGTAACTACAGATTAAAACGGCTTCCAAACACCAGCATGCCTGCAGCCACTATCCTGTAAACCCTACACCCTGCATGAGATGCTATGCGATGGTGTCTCATAGAAGATGTTTCTGTGTGCTCTGTACATTCAAGGGATCAAGTACTCCTTTCTGACTTTCAAATGACCCAACACAGTGACTGTTAATGCACCAGGACAGTTGCAGCTTTTCCCTTGGTATATGCTGCCATGTTAGAATTACAAAAGAATTCTGTGGCTCAGCACACCATTAACACACTCGGAAAAGTTACTGAATATAGCTATTAATTACAGATTATTTTCTGATCTGAGGTTTTGGTAAATGCAATTTATAGAAAAGCCTACATATAAAATTTATACAAGCATGTAACTGTTGGAACTCTGTGACACACCTGTCACTGACTGCGGTCATACTTGTTATGCTCATTTATCATTAATTACCCAATGTTTCTACAGAGCTTGAGAATGTGAACAGTTATATAAGCTTTGCATATTATTACTGCCTACAGGCAGCAATCTGTGCATGACATTGGTTTTATGGCTTTTCGAATTTAACACAAAACATGGAGAGTCATGTACTATTAGCTCAAAATAAAGTACACTACACAACTGTGAAGATTCCTACAAGCTACTGAAAGCCCCTTTGCTTGCAAGACTTCATATTTACACTGTGGTGTTCTAAGAACTAAACCTCTAAATAACTAAAAATAATAGAAAAACCCTAAAAATCCCACTTTGCTTTCATTATTATCATCACACTGACTTTGCATATTCTGGTAGCTAATGTTATTTTTCTTTCCACATTGATCCATTTCAAGTCTGAAGAAACATTATGTTGTAGCATACAAGGATGCAAGTGAAAACAAATTGCATAGGGAATTTAGCATTTTATCACCTATCAACTATTAGTAATAGGTGAGGAAACAAATCAAATGAAAGAAAATATGAGATAAATCCTTAAGAATTGTTTGTGTACTTGAAAGCCTGTGTAAAATAAAAATATTTTAAACCCCTCTTACGTTAAATAAAATGGCAAGTTTGTTATCCCTAGCCTTATTTTGTTATGCACAAACAAAAATGGCAAGCTGAGCCCAGAGCATACCTTCTATACAGGCAGTCCATTAGTCACTGCCCAAGAATGCTGCACAGCCACAGGGGGTCAGCATTCTAGGATAATATTCCAAGTTCCTGTCAACTCATTTCAGCCTGATTACTAATTTGAGTCAAAGGAGGCTGCTTGTTCCTCTGACCAATGACACTACTTGTTCTTCTTGGAAGAACATCAAATGGTTGGCTCATCTTATTTCCAATTGACTTTGCCCATGGTTGCTTAAAAGGCTCATTTTACTTCTGTCAAATGACTACAGCAAAAAGGTATGGACTTGGAATAATACCACTGCCCAACTTCAACACTACCAAAATAAAAAGATTCTGCACAGAGTTGGCTTGTCCAACAGTTTGCACTGCAGGGCAATACTACTCTTCTGCCCTTTTTACATCCTTCCTATCCTTGTTTTAAATATATAAATAATTCAGTAAATAAATAAAAAAATTAAAATCACTTACTGATATTCTTCTGAAAGACTTAAATTCAAGGTAGGTAAGGTGGTCTGACAGCTCTTCTGGTTCAAGGTGATCAAAAAGAAGGGAGACTTTCCGTTTCTTACTGGTGTTTGCCTTCACACGCTGTGTCAGCTTTCTAGACCAGTCCCTAGAATTTCTTTTAGGCAGATTTTAAAACAGAATTACCCTGAGTTACTTTTTGAAAAGTAAACTTTTTATCTCTCCCTAAAAGTTACATTAAATGTTACATTAATGTAACTTAAATCAAGCCTTAATGAAAAAAAAAAACCGCCATCACTTGAATTTCTAAACAGCAACCTTCTTTTATGACAAAACATTTTTAGTCTCTATTGTATGGATGTCGCATATAGGAACAACACAACCATATTACTAAACAGCATAAGGCTATACGTTGCACATACAGGAATTGCTGCCCATAACGTTTTCTTCACTAAATGCATCCAGTGCTCCTATATTTAATAATTCTTACAGATGTTCTTGATCAGCCTTCTAAGCATGCAGTGTCCCTATATGCTATTTACCCACTCAGTAATCAAATTTGCTCGGATTTCTTGAAACTAAATATCCTTTTTTACAACCAGATATAAAAAAGGCTTTTGCCCAGGCTCTGCTTTTACCTGTGCAACACAAACAACAAGGAAGGCTCTCTTCCCAAGGAAGAACTATGTGACATATAGCTGCAGGATTTATTCTAAACAAGACAAGCAATTTTATAAAATAGCATGAAAAGTTTGGCAATGGAATAAACTGTATCTATGGTGTTAAAAATATAAGCACACTTACTTTTACCTCATCAGTCATCCAGTCAAAATATATTCTACTTCCACTTCATCATCAAGTGATCTTTTAAAGCGATCAGACTTCAACACATTCTCCAAGTTCCCCATGTTAATAATCAGCACAAAGTCCACACAGCCCTTAAATTCAACCTAGTTCATATTTGTAAAGCATTCTGTTCCTCTAGATAATGTCTAGATTTCATCTGTAATGATTTACAAGCTCTTCTAAGGATAAATATATAACTTATCAAAATAACATATAACTTATCAACATTAACCCACTATATCCTCCTGTACTAGAGAGAAACAGCATATTAATAAAGACAATTCAGAGCAGAAGTTCTTCTAATGAGTATATAGAGATGCTGGCACTCACATTTGAGTTGTGTCAATTAAACGACAGTGTAGCTCCTCGCCATTAGCTCTAGCCAGTGCTTGAAATTCCTCCATAGTTGTGGATAGTTTAGAGTCCATTTTGAACATAACCCAGAACTCTGTAATCCAATACCTATCATGCATTAAGAATACAGAATTACAAAAATAAAGGGTTGGCTCTAATGCCAATACAGCTAAAATTTAGTTAGTTGCTCTTGTTCATGAGTTGTATTTCTTCTTGACCAGCTTCTGGGAATATGTCTTGATTTTAGATGTTTTTGCTAGCTTTTGTCATACATCAAAATTTCAAGGATAAAAATTCATTAGAAACTACCTATACAGCTGTATAGAACAGTACTACATACACGTTTGCAATATATTCAGGATAAAAATTCCTACTTTCACATTGAATCTAAATAACATGCATGCTGATTTTTCCTTCATGAAATTCTCTATAATTTTACATATATTTATAGGTTTGGACATAAAAAAAGAATTCACTAAGCTTGTCAGAATTTTATCTATTAACTAAAGAAAATTTTACTAATTAATTTACTACTTTTTCTCATTTTCTGGACAAAAACTATATCATAAGCTAATCTATAATCGGCTGCATCCTTTTTTTCTTCTCTTTTATTTTCTGTAAACAGAGATCTCAACTTTTTATTATACTTCATTTGAAAAAAAAGTGATCTGTAATCATTGCATTTGACAACTTAGAATTACTAAGAAGAATTATCTACTGAATATAGCACTTTTGCTTAATATAAAAATAGCTACAATACCCCACTTCACTTTTTTTTAATAGACCTATATTCTAATATTAGACATAATGCTAGTAATTCCTGAGCAGTGTCAGTTTTCACCAGTGGTTATAGATTCACACATCACCAGTTCAAACCCATGATCCAGTCATTATTGCAGTGACTTACGGGCACAAAGCCCGTATGGTCTTTTCATGCAAAGCTGCTAAAACAAACGTTGAAAAACTTGAATTGTATAGCTTTTACTCTTTTTGATGTCAGCTGAAGCTATGCCAGAGCATTCCTATGTATGGCACAGGGAGAGATGCAGAGTAATAGCTTCCAAGTAAGAATACTCTTACCTCACAAAATAGCATATCTTTACACATAGAATGGAAGATTTATTCTCTAAAGCATTAAGATAGGTAGAAAAGTGTTAAGGAAAAAACATCCATTTACATATTATATGAAATGTAACATGCTTGACATTTCCCCACCTACAAGTCATAGGAATCACTCCTATGTGGATATAATATCAGATTGCGGATATAATATCAGATTAGAGTTTTACAAAAATATAAATCAAGAATATGCCAAGATCATTAGCAAGTTTATTGTAAATATTGTAAATATGACTACCCTGAACAAGTACCAAGTAGTGTTAGATATTTCTGCTTTCTACATGTGTCTTTGCAATTTCTCATGCACTTGCACATCTCACCAAAAGTTAAAACAGTAGCACCAAATTTATCAACTAGTGCTTTTATGAAGAAATCCTTTTCAGTTAGTTACAATTCCTTGGAGCTTTTTTAAAAAAACATGCTATTTTCTTTTAAATGTAACTAGTTGGAAAATCCATTTGGAAAATGTATTAGTTATATCTCAATTTTCCTACCTGTAGACAACATATGTATTTTCAGTGCTAAAAAACATCAGTTAATGAAAACACCCTGAGAATCTACAATATGATTACACTAACTGCAACCTAAATTTACTACTCAAGGGACATACGATTCACAATTTAAACACACATAGTAAGTGCTTAAATTAGGTTGACTACAGAAGTCATGAGGTGTAAGTTCCCAAATATTCTGAAGAGTCCAAAACTGAATGCCTGAAAGTAGACTGCTTTCCGATCACGAAGATTCCTGTAAAATCACTCACCTAACACTAGTGGTTAGAGAAGCAGCAGACACACTGAATCCAACATTACCATAAAGCTTTGTTGTAAACATCACTGCTTTCAAAAGCCAGTAAGATACAGAGTTGGGGGCAAGAAAGGATTATCTAAATTAAACTGTACTAAAATTGGTTGGAAGTTGAGGCACTATGCCTGGAGTTATTTAAGAGACAGGTAGACACCGTGCTTAGAGATAAAGTTTATCAATGGCTCTTGTCAGAGTCAGGTTTGTGACTGGACTTAATGATCTGAAAAGTCCCTTCCAACCTGGGCCATTCAGTGATTCAATAATTGGAGTTTCATCTTTGGCTCTGTGGATGACAAGCTGAACCAAACAGACAAACAAAAAACCTCAACCAACACTCTATACAATGAAAAATATTAAAAGACAGATTAAATAGTCTTTACTTACCCATTTTGAAATTGTTAAGTAATCTAATATTACCTTAAGAGCAGGTGAATATTATAAAGGATATAGATCAATGAGTTTCTGGAGCATGTCTGCAGAGGAGATGATAAACTGATGCATAGCCAGAATCATTTTTAGCAGTTGTTTGTTTTGATAGGCATTTCCTTCTAAATCTGAAAAAAGAAGGAGTATTCCTTGATAAACAACTTGCAAGAGACATTTTTTAGAATACTAATTCTAATCAGATATATTCACCTATACTGTTTCAAAGACGGCAGTAACTTCCTTACGAAATGCATAATTTTTCTGATGAGAACTATCTAACAACAGCCATACTTCTGTACCAGGACCTGGAAGGGCCTACCCCAAAAAAAAGACAAACAGAAAAACAACTGTTCAAAATATCCATACAATTATACATAATAAGCTCAGCCCACATACTTAGGTAGATGAGAACAGCCTTTGGAATAAGTTTATGAGTTGTAGGGTAAAAGAAATTGGTTACTGATCCAAACCAGGTCAATCAGTAGCATGACTGAACCTACGAAAGAGAGCAGTGGTATTTTTTATTGTTTGTGAGGCTTTTTGTACAGCTGACATAAGTAAAACTAAAGTACATGCACAGGTTAGGATCTACAGCTAGATGTGCATGGAATGAGATATAAAGTCTGCAGAAGCCCAGAGCTTGAAATATGCACTACAAGGATTTCCCTTGAAGAAAGTTTCTAGACTACACCTATCTTCTGGGCCTCGAGAGGTATGTTTTCCATATTCAGAAAAGATCAAGTGTAGCAGAACATTCCAAAAAATTTCCATTTCAGTTAGTGAAAGTGTTTGTGAATACTAACAGGTGATGTTTTTCTACTGCCTGCCACAAAAACAAAACTTAAATAACTTGAACTGGAATTAGATACCCTTTCAGATACAGAAGAAAATTTACATTTTTGAATAATTTTAAATATGTTGTCCTCTATGAGGACAACTGAGTTACCACTAATTTAAAATAGCGATAATAAGAACAATAGGCATAAGCAATGCACAATAAGGCAAAAAGGAAGAGGCAGGTGAAACAAACACTATTTCACATGCTGCAAATCTATTACTCAGATGAGGGGCTAGATACTGAATTGCACAACAGCAAAAAGGAGCGCTGAACTTGGGCTGTCTGCAAAACAATATAATCCATGTTAGTCACTGAGCAAGAGTTACCATTCCCTTCTATGAAAATGTACCAAATGAGAGCGAGAGAAACCCAAAACCCAGACCTCTCCTTTTGAACAATAAATGGGATCTATGGTAAAACTAATTAAATTCTGAATTCCCCTAGATCTATCTCTTCTAGTCTTCTCTCCACAATTCATGCCCTTGATCACTACGCCTTCCCCTGAAAGTCCCTTCTTTTTCTTCCCCACAGCAATGCCTTAACTCCTCACTTGTGCTCAAACCTACCACCTACACAAAAGCTATAAATGCTGTGCATGGATCTAGAGAGCAGATCAACTCAAACCAATGCTGGGCTCACACAGCCACTCCTACACTAATGTGGACAACCATCTCAGTAACTTTACACAATTCTTTTGAGTATTTTACTTTTCCATCAAATTCAGTTTAAGCTGGCAGACAGACAGAGTAGATGTAAAGTACAGACCTAAGCCATTCTACAAGTGATGTTACTGTTCGAGCTGAATGTTTGAAGCCTGAAAGCAGATAATATGCTAGGTATCATATACCTGGTGTGGGTAACTGCATTCCTCTAGCAAAAGCATAGTTAGTTTGAAGGAAACTCAATACAATAAATACCTTTGAAATGTTTTACTACAGGCAGCCTCACAGGCAAGGCAAGCAGAAAAATCCTCATCAGTATATTCTGGCCTACACAAAAATGCAGCTCTACCAAGCCCAGAATGATAACTTCATACATCAGGTGATTTTCAACTGTGAATATGAGAGATCATTTTTGAGTCCTACTTACAAGGGGAAAGTCTGCTTGCCTCAAAGCCCCATAAAAGAGAGAAGCATAGACACCAAGTAACTTCTTGAACTAGCTTTTGACTTACACAAGTTCTCAGTTTTAGATTATCAACTGAAGTTTATATTTTCCCTGTTCATATTCTCCCATAATTTCATTCATAAACTGAAGATGTTTTCACACAGAGGCTTATATAATTTTTTGTCCATTTTACAACACTTGGTGTTCTGACAGAGCCTCCATTTAATAGCTCATTTAATCAGAAAAGCAGTTCAATATATGCTTAACTTGAAAGTAAAACGGTTATGTACACATATGCTATGAAGTATATACAGCTGCAGTTAAATGACCAGTTTTTTCAGAAGTGCCCAGTATAGATCCAGTTAACAAACTATTGACCCTCCTAGCAATTTCTCTTCCATGCATATTCCAAAACCCGCTCCCATGACATAACATTGGCACCAGGTTACCAGATCAAGTTCCTGTCCTCTATAAGGTCTCTTCTTCATTTTACAAAGATGCAGAGAAAAAGCCGTTATGTTCCACCTAATAACAGTGACTGGGTCACAGAGTCTATGGTATTTTCTTGCACTAATAAAAGTGAACTTACTGCTTCACAACATCCATATGTAATTATCACACAACAGAAATAGACTTTGTTATGATGACATGCATGGATTTGCAGCTACACACAATTTTACAAACGCATGCAGTAACAAACAGTTAATGTGACCTTCCTGCTCCATTCTGTAAGGAAGTACTTTTCAAGTGCACATACTATGATACAGCAAATGTTACTTAAAAAAAAGGAAAAAAAAGAGTCTGATTCCTCTTCCATTTAAACTTCATAAATTTGAATTTAAAAAATCCATGGAGTAAAAAGTGTACCTTAGTTATGAAGAGACTCCAGTTAAGTTTGGGTTTCAGAACTGTTATGTGTTTTTCTGCACCACTGGGTCACTTCAAGAAGCTTATGTGCTAAACCAGGCTGTGTGTAAGGGAGTAACTAAAGTTATGGTAAAGTACCTTTGTGCAAATGGTGGAACAATAAGGCAGCCTTCCTGACTGTGTTGCAAGTGGCTCTGAATGCCTCTGCAGTGGTTTCTCCAACCTCTAGCAGTTTGTTTTAAAATTTTGCAACTCATTTTCATTTCCGTTTGTATACCTGTTTCTAACCACACTCTCCGCTGAGAAAAAACCACTGAGTACTAAATAAAATGGAATGGGTGTGTTTAAGTTAGTCAATTTACCTTAAAGGAAGCTACAAAATACTGCCTTAGCTTGGTTTCACTGCAGCAAGACACAAATAACCCACTAGTTACATACTTTTCCTCCTATAAGTGCTACTTTTGTACAAAGATGTTTTCAACAAGGAAGGAATTGAAGGACTTTTCCTGCATTTAACTAGATGAGCAAAAGCACAAAGATACTTAGGGCTGAACATTTTATTACTAATAGGCACTAAAAACCTTACTTAGAAAAGTTCCATATGTGAGACTCAGAACACACAACAGCAAGAACATCCTCATCTAGGCCCATCAGTCACTGGACAATCCAATTCATGGCTCCCTGTAATTCACGACTTAGAAACAACTGAAGTATCACTTGTTCCTAAAATAGTTGAAAGAAATCAAAGTACTCAAAAGCCAACATGCAAGACTTTAAGAACAAAACGCTTCCTTTTCACCATGTCCTGGTTGCCACCAAGCCTGCGGTAAATATAGTTAACAGAGTATGTTCAATAGACAAGATGCTTGCATGGAGACTTTCCCACTCATGACTGCAATGATAAGGCAACAGGAAGAATGCCGAGGATGTCTAAACTGAATTTTGCAAGAAAGAAAAGTTAGCTTTTCTAGGTCCCAGGCCTTTATTTTGTAAGCACTGTCTTTATTTCATAAGTTTAAGTTCCAACTCTATCATGCGGTGTACAGTTTGAAATGACTCAGAAGTGAATCACAGAGCAGTGACATCACCTGTGACTAAGCCACTAAGAACATGAATAACTCCTTGTAAACTCGTTTTAGTCTTCCACCAGTTACCAAACAGTACCACCAAAAACAATGCAATGCAATAAAGCAGCAAGCAACTGCCAGGAAGTTTTATTAATTGCAAAGCTAAAAGTGGTGGGTTGCTATAAAGATGTGCTACATAGAATGCATCAAGATTTACACAAATCTTAAAGATTGGTCTTAAAGTATCAAAGACCTTGATGAAACACAGAGATATGTATGAAATATGGAGGTACACATAGCATTACACGCTAAGGCTTAGTGACTAAACTGAAATGGCCTCAAGTCATTACCTCTGCCCCATATGACGTGTAGTACTACAAGATAACCTTAGAATGTCTAGAAGCAACCATAATCAAACAAAGTGTTCATAAGCATTATGAATACTTATTATGAATATAGTAAGTATTTCATGCATACTTCCTGGAACTTTCTTTTACCAAGAGGAAACACAGTCCCACTTCAGTTTAAAACTTAAACAACATATAGTAGCCTTCTTACTACAGGCATCTTACTACTGCTTTATTATTAGGTACCCTATAATAGAAGCAGCCATTTAACTTAAATAAACTGAACACATTAGGATTGAATCAGATTCACAAATAGCCATTATCCAGCTCCTTAGTTATGACATCACCACTGAGGATCACCCAGCACTCATTTAGTCTAGGATGTTTTTTGAATTGCAAGTAGCCTTTATTTTTTAATGATTGCTGAAAGCTCAGCTGATGACAGAAATCAGGACTGGGAGCTAATGTACTCTATTACCTTGTTCCAAAACAAAATGAGCTCTTCTGAAGCCACTATGCCTCAGAACCAGTTTAATTTGTTGTTAATACAGATGAGGATTTGACAGCCTCTGTACTTGATTTATTCCAGCATTTCTACATATACATCATTAGAGAGTTCTCCTTACTGTCTAACTAAAGATTTCAGGTCACTTGAGAAGCTTAAGCCCATTATGCTTGGCCCCCAGAAAACAGGAAAAGAAATCCTCTCTTATCAATATATTTTCTCTATTTAAGGATTGTTTCACTCATCTCTATTCTGAGCTAGAAAACACCAAATTTGTCCATTTATTCCCTGAGAAGCCAGATGTTCTAGTTCTCTTGTCAACTTTGATGTTCTTTTCTGAAGTCTTCACAGTTTATGCTGTTACAAAGCAAACTTGAATACATTATTCCAGAGGACTTCTTAGCATCCGAGTTAGAATATTGGTTTTAATATCCTGTATATAATGCATACATTCAATGTATATAAAGGTAAATGTGCATATATAATATATATTAAAATAAGCATACACATCACTCATGCACTTGTCTTCTTTGAGTTTCTGCAGTGGCACTACATCATTAAACCATTTTCAGTTTTAAAGTCAATCTTCACAACAAGATCCTTCTCTGCAGAAGTGCTGTAAGTCAAGGATTTTACCATACTGTTTTTACAACTGATTACCACAAGTGTAGGTGAATTTTTCTTCATTTCAGAACATTATTTAAAGTGCTTAATGCCTTTCAGAATTAACATAACTTAATTACAATGTCCTTACAAAGATGACATGCTAATTAGGTAAAAGAATGACTGTTCTAAGTTTCACTGCAGCAGCAAGCAGGTAGAGTCTCGAGCTCTCCCAATTACATTTAACTCTATACAGGATCGTGGTGGTTCCCCTCACGCACTACAGTACTCACAGAGTTGTGCCTAAAGCATAATTTTTTTTAAAAACTGGCTTATTTTCAGTAACTGCATGTAACTAGTAAATGAGTCATACATTTATTTATTTATGCAAGTAATTTGTCTTGGGGGGGAAAATTTCCAAAACCAAAATTATATCCAGACAGGAAACAATTATACTACTTTGTCATTGGTCCTGCACCAACAGATGTCAGAAGAAGCCCTGTGAACTTGACTTTCCCCAAGTCTGCTTCCCCTTTCAAACTCCCTACATAATGAGAGAATGGCAATAAGTACCCATCACTGTTCCTCCAAATACTTATTAACAATGCAGATACACCCAAGACATGAGAGAGTCTAATCTGCATCCAAAAAGAATAATAAGCCTGTTCTGTGAGAGCACAGGGAACATTAGGGGAGAAAAACCTCAAGGGAAAGCCACTACTCTCTCTCAGAAACAGCTTTTGGAAAGCTACATCTTGCAGAAACAGCTCTGGGTGGGTTACTCTTTGAAATGAAAACAAGATGATAAAAGCTCTTGTCAACGGGGAATGGGATGATTTTGAGAAATTAAAATGTACTTTGAGAGAAACCAATGAAACGTGGGTGGAAAGCATTCCATTAGCCTTGGAAATTCAGATCAAGTACACAGAACAAGAGAAAAAGTTAACACCACCCCTCCATATATTGTTCTACAGCATGTTTAAAATATTGGTTTGAGCACATTTAGGTGAGAACTTTTTAAACAAATAGCCTTTTTCTCCAAAGCCTACAAAACATAATTTGAGCTTTTTCAAACCTTTAAATGGTGACACTGGAGACACATGCAGCTTTTGAGTTGCAGGACACTCTTGAATAATTCAAGTGCAATGCCTGGCAACGCAGCTGTGCTAGCACAGCACTCATAGGCAAGATAAACAGGAGTCCCAGAACATAATCAGAAACTTCAGAGTCTAGTATAACAATATGACCACCATGTTTAGTACTTCCCACAATGTCACCCCATAACTGCAGGGTTTTATAATAAGCTTCTAACTGCATAGTAGATCCTGAGACAGCAGTCATGACATCCAAGGAGGCACAAACGTTCCAACCATAATGAACCAGCAGACAATAAGCTGCTTTTCCCTGAGGACCTCAAAGATGTTGCAAATCACGAACATCTCTGTTCCAGGCCTTGTTTCTCATTACTGATGCATGTTTTACTCTAGTCCTGCACTAGTATTTCTAACTCACTGCTTCAGATTTCCCTGACACATCACAGCTTCCTAGTCTTTGCTCTAACTTCTAAAACTTATTAAACCACCTTTATCTCAACCCATAAGTTTTCTTACTTTTACCACTGGAAGGGCAGAATTCTTCCCAAGAGCTGATGTCTCTCCCTCGTTCCACTGAGGAAGATGCTTGGCAGAAAAAAAATCTCTCCTTTACCGAGGAGGAAAGAAACAAAGTTTAAAGTAAGCCCTGCAGCTTCACTCCAAACTGAAAACATACCTAGTTCAGCAGACAGCACTATCAAGTATCTCCATACAGAAGCAGCTCCCCAAGTACTGATTCAAGCTAGCTGGAGCATGCTAAATCTTCATAAGAGAAAAAATCCCATATGTGTTCAAGCGTAAGCTTTATTGGCACTATTGTATCATTTGGTCTAGCACAAAGCTTATGCCTCCAAAAAACTGTTAGAGTGCAATTTTTAATACTACCAATAAAGGTATCTGATAATTTTCTATGTTATTCAACCTAAACAACTACTTTTTTTTTTTTAATGTACACTTTCTAAAGAGTAACACTCTATACTGCAGATCAGCATTAAACATAACCGGTTCTCCTGGAGGAAGGGAGACAACAATCTCACCCATGTCCAAAATGAATGCTTTGAACACGAGTCTTTTTAAAAAAAAAATTGTTAAGGTTAAAACAGAAAGGAAGCTCTTGACACCTCACATCACTGATCTCTGCCAGAGGAGCTATGTATTTCGAAAGAAAGATATTGCAGTATATCTCTGAATGGATATTTCAACACAAACTGGGAGGCACAAAGCAATAACGTTTTCTTAATATGACCTCTATATATATTTAAGACTGCAGTGTTCAACTATTCCAAAAATAATTTCCTGAATCAAAAATAATCTATTGAACTAGGTAACAGTCTAAGGAAAATGCCTCCTTGTTCAGACTTTTTAAAAGCAATGCAAACATACACTTTCACACAGCAGAGCACTGAAAGACTTCATTCTAAAGCATGCACAAACCAAAGTAACAGAAAAAGTAAAATGCATGGGGAAGCCTAAGGAACAAGTGCTATATTTCTTGCTTCAGTTTCATACATAGTTTGAGAAGAACAATTAAATTCATAGAACATTCTCACGAGAATTGTTTTTTCTTAAGTTATATTTAGAGATATGAAGACAGAATTTTCCATGATATCCCTGTGGTAAATATAAGTGGAAGACTGTTTTCCAAAGCGGGAAGTCCAAATTTTCTTAACTTTCTGTTATTTCTTGACTACTTTGTAAAATTTTATTTAAAAAACCTGAAGACAAATTAGCTAAACAGAATTTTAAAATAAGCATATCTAAAGTTTCTTCTCTTTGGAAAAGTTTTTCCCTAGACATCAGGTTAAAATGGAAATCTATTTTCATTTTGGTACAATCACAATTAACTTTAATAGTTAGCTAAACAGCACTTAGTATTCTCCAGAGCAGCAACTACTCTTCTGTTCCCACAATGTCATGCATTCTACAGAATAGTAATGACTCTTCTGTTCCCACAATGTCATTAATTGATCATTAACGTAGTTTCCGTTGCCAAGCAATACTAAAGTTTCTGCACTGTATTTGACCAAATTGCAGTCAGATTACTTAACACATGATGATCAGCAATGTTTTAATATGGAAAAGTACCATGAACTGACTTTACTTCTGGGGAGAACAATGACCTCAACATTCAGCCTAGGCTTCACAGGCGGGGGTGGCTGGAACCCTGCAAGTTTGTGGACCATGAGATAAAAACAAATGACTGTTCAAGCAAATACAGCAGAAAAGTAAATGTTGCTTTCTGTGGGTGTGTGCATGCCTTGAAAGAGGCTTTAGCCTCAGAATTCCATGTTAGAACATGGGCATATAGCATGTTTGGTAAAAGGATACGATCAGTACTTGAACTGTGATTATTTTACTAGCTACTGTATGTTTTAGCTACATTGAAGGAATGTGCTCAAGAGTGTGTTTTTTTAGATAAATGACAGGGGGGAAACTGGACAAATTTTTTAAATTGTCTGTATTTCAGAGGAGATGGCTATGGTTCTCCTAATAAGTAAACTCTAACTTGCCTGTTTTGTTGTTTGTAAAATGAATACTTCTCTGATTATCAAAGAATTTTAACGATTCAGTATATTTTTGCATGATATTGATATAAAAATGAGCTACAAAAATACTTTCAGTTCAAGGAACTACACAGTGCTGCCAATGTAAAGTTTTTGTTTCAGAAAATGTCGACGATTAACTTGTACAATTTTAGTCAGCTATCACCTAAAAGCAATCATCACTTTTGCCAGATTTCTATCAAAACAATTCTGTGGCATCTTTTATCCAGATCAGCCTGGAAGTGGCTTCAAGAATTTCTAAGGTTTGCTTTCAGACATCTCACTTTATTACATACTAGTTTAGTAGTGACCAAATCTTGCTGAACAATTTACATCATAACCTAATCTTGGACCTAGCTGTCTAAGAGTATTATGACCATCAGAAGTTGCAAATTGCTATGGGTTCACATAAATTTTGTTGAGAACACTGCTAATTCTTGGGGTTATGATTTTTAACTTCTTTGAGAAGTAGTAGCCATGGGTTTAAATCCAATTTTTTCTTTTCTTTTGGTATTGAAGATGGACATAGCAGTACAAACAACCAACTCCACTGTAAACAGTTTATCATGGCTGCCATGTGTTGCACATAGAAATACACTACATGCTCTGGAAAATATTTCAGTTACTTTCCTCTCAAAAAATCATACATCGAGACACTGCACAGTGACATGCATTTAAAGATGAAGTTTCATGATTTTTTTTATTCCATTGAGCATGT
Source organism: Turnix velox (assembly GCA_013400935.1). Classification (NCBI taxonomy): domain Eukaryota; kingdom Metazoa; phylum Chordata; class Aves; order Charadriiformes; family Turnicidae; genus Turnix; species Turnix velox. The sequence goes on along the minus strand of VZTY01028677.1, from coordinate 267,937 downwards.
ATCTTGTCTGGCGGTAACTTAACTGCCCAAATTAGAGGACAAGCAGAGGTCTTCTGAGTGTGATGGTAAAAATACTTGCACTGCTCAAATGTAAGAGGTGATGTAAGAGGCAACATGACAGAGTGAAGGGATAAGGACAGAAATACACTGAAATTTTGAGACTTTAGCGATCTCTCAGCTCTTAAATGACCCTCAGAGATGCTTTCAGGAAGTCACAAGTATTTGTATAAATCAGGACTTTCAAGTGTACTTTTGGAATTGTTTGTTAGGCAGTTCTAGGAGATGCTTCAGGATGTAAACAACAGATAAGGCAGGGAGATGGCAAACTGATGCTATGCTGAAGATACATACTGCAGAGTAAAACACACTTGTGAAAATAATTTAAACAAATGTTTTCTGCAGGCAAGGAAAAGGCCCTCCAACTGTACAAGGTCCATGAGCTTGAGTACATGTTAAATTATTTCACTGGATCTTTAAAAAGTGTATTTGTTTATAAGAATAAGCACATTTAAACCTTACTCAAGATTAAAAAAAAAAGTACATTTAGAAGATAAACATCCACAGTTAAAAGAAAGAAAAAAGGACCTCTTACCATGCACAAAAAAGCAGTAATGATACAAATAGAAAAAAAAAAATCCACTAGAATAGAAATTGACTTGCAAAGGCATTGTCAAAATACCAAGTTCACAGTAGCATATGCATAACCTAGGGTCAAAAGCATTATGAAAAATTCTTCCTTCATGTCTATAGTTAGCAGATATAAAGTTAAATTAAGATATCCCCTGAACACTGCTGATATATTTGTTCTATCAGATCTGTAACAGTTTATGAACTAAATGTACGCTACCATGTCTTTATACAGTCTCACAAAGACTACTATATGAACTAACAAGAAGTAGGGATATGCTACCAAACATATGATTCCTGTATTCTACTGAACTGACAGCATCAAATGGTCAATATGGCCATAGACTAGCAAGCCAGACCCTGCTTTGTCTTAGCAACAAAGCTGATAGGATGAAATTCTTCACAACTAGTAACAAAATAGGAGACAAAGCCATATTGACTTTCAGAGAGCTGTCAGTCAAAAGTACTTGTTTCTCCCAGGCATTCTATAAACTGCCAAATGGAAAAACATGAATACAGGTTAAAAGCACTGTTATATTTACAATTCAGAATCACGGCCACTAATAATTACTCCAGAACAAATTATGTCCCTTCTGAAGCTGTCTTATTCCAAACCAAGACCTATTAATTACTTCTTCACTTTCCTGACCTCACAGCTTCAGATACCTTGTTGCCAATTGAACATCCACTTTCAATTTTCTCTTTATGACCTTTCTGTTCATAATGAACCTCTCTTTTTTGAAAGGTTTCACTGAATTTAACCTTAGTACACTGGTTGTATTTTCTAGTCTCTTTGATCATTTTACCCCTACCTCTTGCTCTTCCTCTTTATGCACTCTCCTCCCTTCTTTGATGTATCTTTCCCTCTGCTTCCCAATGACTTCTCGACCTCTTTGCACAATCACTTTCTCACCTTTAAAAGATACTGTCAGCTCCACTTGTATGCTACACTTCCACTTCTTTTCTACAACAATCATACATGATGCATTTCCTTGCACTCTACAGCTCTTCTTGGCAATCTAGATCATAGCAGTAACAACACACTGTAGCTACTTATGTCATTGAGAGATCTTCCAAGTCATACAGAACATGTACCAACTGTCCTACATAATCAATCTTTTCTCTTTAAATCGATGACAATGTTTCAAGCCTCTACAAATCTTCTAATCTCAGGGCCAACACTCCTTTATAAGACAGTTCCTGTTTTCAGTCTCTCATCATGCTATTTTTCCTAAACTCTTGCCCTGGTTTACATCCTGGTTTTCTGTTGTCTTTACTTTTAGCAATTCATTTGCAGGATGATTCATCTTGCTCATCCTGATGCAATCTTTCATGAGACTTGAAGAAAACTCTACTTTCACCATCTCCTAACCATACTACTGCTTCAATGGCATAATGCAAGTGTCTCAAATACAGTGATCACCTGCATGACTTCACACTACTTTCTATCACACTCACTATTTCTGTCTCAAAAGCACGACTCCCATTCATCACTTCAAGCTAAAGAACAACACATTTGAGAGGTGAAAGACCACTCACTAATAAAGTTGATGTTTAAGTTAATTACAATGAATAAGCTTTTTTGGTCTTTATAACAAATAAATACAAAATTAAGGCCTAATTCTTTACTTTTGGAATTAGCAAGTACACCACCTCCAGGGTAATTCACACTATTCTGTCCATGTTCTAGTACCATCTTCTACACAGCACTGTTGTAAACCCACTGACAATATCACTATCTACAAGACACAATCTTTATTCATCTGCTTAGCATGGATTTTGGATTAACTTGGGTTTCTTGACAAAATTGTCTTTCTACAAAACACTCTAGAAAGCATTTACAACAGTGTGACAAAGCTTTGCCATCTCACTCTTACATTCAACGTAGCATATCCCTCTTTCTCATTTTTTCTCTTACCCAAACTGCATGATAGATAACTTACACTTGCGGTCTTTACATCTGTGTGTATTAATTCTTGATAATTTCTTGTTTAGACCTTGTAATATTCTCTGCATATATGGCAAAAGGTTACCATTATTGACAGCAACCTATTTTACACATTATTTGCTTTTTACAAAATTGTAAATTGAGCTTAGGGACATAAATTCAGATGCATAGTTTACATAGGAATTACATTTGCAATTGTATACATAACAGTAGCAAGTCAACATGATACAGTATATATTCTGAAATGTGAGGCAGCATCATCTCCATCTGTTGCCTATTGTTTTCCTTAACCCTAGACAGGAATCTGTGCTATTATCTTGGTGGGTTCTGCATTTTTAATAATGAATGGAACTGTTAAGCATACAGGGTAAGAGCTGTACTGAAGTACAATGCATGGGAAGAAATTTATTCAGGTTTACTTGTAATCATTCAGCAACTATGATTTTTCCTACTGGCTTTTTCCCTACTTCCACCCATCCTCAAATGCCCAGATTAATTTTTTCCACTTCTTCCTTTTTGGCACAATGATGGGAATGAACTTTGCATAGCATTTTAGTTGGTAGCTACAAGAACCTTCTGTAAGGAGCTTCATTATATAGGTTACTAATAGACAGAACAGTTACACTTTACAACTTATTTGAATAACCTAGAGGGAAATTCTGCCACAGCTTAAGATCATGCATAATGTCATAGAGGATGTACTAACACAGATAAAACTACAAATTGCCCAACAGAGCCTAAATTTCTGCAGGATACATTATAATTCTAGCAGTCCTTAGTAAGTTCACAATTACATTTGTAGATGCACCATAATTCACTGTGCTAGAGTGGACTTATGAAGGTCCAAGAAAACTCTATTTAGTGGGCTATGGTAAATTTTCTACTTTTTTGAAGTATGAGACCCTTTACAGCTATTCACATGCATATATAACTGAACCAGACTGGTACATTTGCTTTTGTCACCTCAGTACTTACATGGATATTCAGGAATCTGCTGATATATAGGCATGTGTATTTTATACTTTTTTTTTTAAAATCACAGCATATTAGTACTGATCAATTTGTTACAATATTAAAATTGTATGAAGGTCTTACATGTGCATTAGATGTCTTATTTGACTTCCAGTAAACAAAAACTTGTAAAAATACTAATTTGTTTAGGAATTAGTGTTTCATAGCAGTCCACTGGGTAAGTTTCAAAAAGAAACAAAATGTTACTGAGAATTATGTATTTCATCAACTTTTCTCAGACATGCATTTCTCCGTACATGCTAATCAGAAAGTTTTAAAATAAAATATAAAAGCGTTGCCCATGAAAGATTAGACATTATTTATACAGCATCCATGTATTCTATCACACCTATGTATTACTATTTAACTATATAGATTAATTATTTTAGAGCTTAGTGGGTGTTTAAGTACATTACTTTCCAAGGGCTGTTCTACAATGAAGACTGCAACACAGGCTTTGGGAATAGCTCACAACATTGAAAGACACAGCATTAATCAACAGATGCACTACTCACAAGCTAACTATTCAAAAATCACATTGAGTGCCTTTAGCACTAACACATTTTAGTGCTCTAAGAAAATAATATATTTAGAAATTTTAAAGACTGAAAAGTAAACTAGGGATATACAGCTCAGGCAACAGTTATACCTGTCCATGTATTACAATTTACAGGATGACAGATAACTGACATCTCAAAAAGGTATACAGCTGTGATTCTTGTTTGGATTCTTTCCCTTTTGTACAGAATCTGCTTTAAATGTGTACTGGTAATCTAAGTTTAAAAGTAGCTCATTTCAAAATGTTTAATGCAAACATTATGAGAATATTTCTGCAATATACAATATACAAAGATTACTCACTAAAGTTTACCAAATTGGTAGTTGAAGGAACAACAAAAAACACACATGACTAATCGTCTTACTCTCTCAAGAAAACGCAGTGGCCATACTAATCTCTTAGCATGTGTTACACATTCATAAAAACTTGCACAATGCTATGAGAACATGCAGTCATTTATATTATAGAAAATTCTCAGTCATGTCTATCTGACAAATCAAAGTAATTCAGCAGTAAGTGACTTCAGGACAGAAATAACTTAATACAATTCTAAAAACCTCCAGACACTCACCAAAAGACTGAATGCAGGTTTCAAGAAGATCTTCTAAAGTGGCCCCCTTGGCTAAGTGCCCCAACGGTACCATTGTGACCTGGGCAAGATTTGAAAGGCTGGAAGAATGACTGATCTGCTTCAGCTCAAGTGCTGCTTCGGGGGCAGTGCTGCATGTTTGGGCAGGTTGCCTAAAAGAAAGCACAATGCCGAAGTAAATACAAGAAGATGGAGTGGTAAATTTTACTCTGCATGGGAAAGGAGGCGAGATTTAAAGGATCATTAACTCCCTGTAGCTACAGTTGTGCTCTAAGAGATAACCCTCCCACCTAATATGTACACGAGATAGACTGCTAAGGAATTTTCCCCCCCTCTGCTAAATTTGGATTGTATAGCACATGGTTACAGAACTCCTTGAATAATTTGTCAGAATCAGAAGTCTTTCATCTTTGTTGGGGAGTTACAATTACAGCACAAGCACAAAACCCCCTCCAAATATGTAACGGGAATATTGGTATGCAGTAATCTATCACCACACATTTGTGCGCCCACCAGAAGTCAAAGAGAAAAAATACAGTAACCATAGCTATAATAAAATATTTCATAAAGACAGGCTATTTTTTTTAATTCCATTTGGAAAAATCGCTATTAAACAAACAAAATATCAGTGCAACTTTAGAATGGAGTACTTCACAATTAAAATATATATACTAATTTGCACCCATTCTTTATTGTTATTTCCTACTAAGCTGTTTTAAAGTTACATTTATTACTAAACCAAAGTTTGTATGAGCATAGAGTTCAGAAGATGGCAACAACCACTACTGTTTACTTGGGATTATGGCAAGGACTGATTTGCACTTCAGAGTCTTCTTAAATATGTGCCTCTAGAAATCTTTAAGATGCTATCTTCAGCTTTCTCAGCTTCTGTTTGAACACTATACAAGAATTTATTAGTAAACTGACAGGAAGAAAAGGCATAAAAACATATCCAGTATGTATACTACATACAAATCGGGAAGGTGAAGACCTAAACATCCCTTTTATAGGTACTCCTGGATGAAGTGGGAAAAATGCACACCTTAACAAGACAGGAAAGGCCCCACCATATCCCAGTGATCTTCAAGCCTTATCTCAATTCTCTGGCTCACTGGAATGCGGAGAAAGCTACCATGTTACCTACAACCCGGCACTGACCTCGGGCCTCCATAGTTTCAGGAAAAGGTCGGGAAAATACAGTCCCGACCCTGAAGAAGCAGTGAGCATCATTCAACTCCTCCATCCCTAATCTGACAGTGGCTATGCAAAGAATGTTTTCTCCCCTTCCCCCTTTCTCTGAATTTCCCTCTCAGCTTTGTGATCCGACTTCCTGTTCGTAGATAAAAAGCGCAAGGGCCCCGCAGCTTTCATGGTTTTCATTTTTCAAGCTCAAACCTCTCGCCTTTTTCTTTCCCCCCAGTGCCTCTTCGTCACGGCTCAGAGGATCTCTGGTAACGCAATAAAGGGGGAGTTGCGGCAGAAGGCATTTAAGGTCTTGGAGACACGATGTAGAAAAACTAGTGTCCGCAAACCAGAAAGTTTCCCGTAACACCGCGGTCGACTTGGCAACGCTGGAAAGGCACGGTGCCTTGAAAGCAGCCATTCATTAGCACGGATCCATCCCCTGGCAGCACTTACTTGACATGAGAAATAGATTAATGCTGTGCTTGCAGGGGAAAGGTGAGGGGCACCCCGCATTTCCACCGCAGGCGATCTCCCAGTGGAGAAGAAGCCACAAACAGAAGAGCACCAGCTTGGGAACTGGCCCCCGCAGCAGGGGCAGGCGGTTCTTTCCGGCGAGCAGGACAGGAGCACAGCCTGGATGGCCGCCCCTCCCTGCCGTCCCGTCCACCCTGGCCTCGGGCAGACCGCCGCCGCAGGTAACCGAAGCCCCAGCGGCCGCTGAGCCGCCCCTCCCGCTGCTCTTCCTTTTTCCTCCCACACAGGAGGGCCTCGATCGGCCCACGCGAAGCCCCGACATCTCCGAACTCCCGCACCCCTCCAAATCCCACGGCAGCTCCCGCACATCGCACCCGTCCCCGCTGCCCCGCGCTCTCCGGGGCCGGCCCGGGAGCTGCTCCCTGCCCCTCGGTGGAGGAATAAGCAGCAAGGGCCAACTCACTGGTTTTCTCTCCTTCTCCCTAAGGTTCCCATGTCGGCAGCAGCCGCGGGTCCGCCGCGCGGCTGGCTCCACTAGCGGCGCAGGGCACGGAGCAAGGCGAAGCGGAGGTGGCCTGAGGGAGCATCGCCTCCGCCCTTCGCACCGCTCTCCCTCTCGCCGTCTCGCTTCGGGAGGAGCCTGAAACCGACTCAAGTGGGGCAGCGGCGGCAGCGGCCGCCACCCGTGACGAGCTAAGATCTTATCGGCAGGAGGAAGTACTGAGCTGCTGCCGGGCTGCTCTTCTCTGAAGCCACCGGATTTACCAGATACCCGGACAAAGTCACGACGCCGGGCTGTAGAGCGGCCGCAACTTCTTCCCCAGCACAACTCCGGTGAGCCCCCTCTCAACAGCCGGGAACACGTACGTCCGCTCTCCGGTCACCGACGACCGGGGGGACCAGCCGCCGCCGGGACACCTGTGGTAGGGCGGGACAAGTGCAGGCGCCCAAATGAGCCGCTGCACGGGCGACACCTCCACACCGCGACCCTCTGCCCTCCCCACCCTCAGGCGGGGACGTGACAGCAGGTGGGGTGGTCCCAGGCGCAGCCCCGAGCCAGCGGCGCTGATTGGATGGGCCGCCACAGGCCGGCAGGGAGGCGGCAGGGAACGGGGAAGGGGTAGTGGGGTGGTGAGGCGGTGGCGAGATCTGGCCTTGGTCAGTGGGCCGTACGTTTGGAAGCCGGATCCCAAGAGGGATCTGAGAAGAAGGTGCCCAGGTTGCTCTGCTCCGCGGCGGCAGGAACACGCTGGGTTCCCCCTGCCACATGAACCCACAGATGGCAGCGAGTGTTGGCGTGGGGGCACAAAACTGAGCCACGTTCACAATTGTTACTTGTATAATTATTGTCACACTCATTTCGTGCCTTACACTCTCCCTTTAAGTGTAATTGCAAAGCAAGGAGAGGGGACCCTGTAGTTTCCATGGTCCTTGTATCACAATTAGCAGTTCCAGAGAGCTCCACCAACTCAGTGGCAGCAGCTCCTTTGCCTTCTGAGGAGAGATGATGACGCAGAAAATCCAGAAAGGGCAAACTTTCCCCAAGTCCTGTAACTTACCATTAGACCAAATGGTCTTTTGTTGGGAAATAATGGAACTGTACAGAAGTGCTGGGTGGCAGGGTGCCTCGACTGTTGTGTTGTGAACAGCTTGTAAAAGTTCAATTTATCTTCTAAAAACATCACTTGGGCATCATAATGCCATTGTGTCTCACACCAAGCCCCAGACAGTTTTCATAAATTGTTTCTTTAATTTTAAGACTAAATTATAAGGCTGAGGTATTCAAAGTAATTCTTTACCAACAACCAGGGCACGTTTCTTTTTAGGTCTCCAAAATGATCAGTTTTGCAAAGGACGAGCTGACTGGCATTTTCTCAGAGGCAGCATTAGCTGCTGTTATCACTACAGGAACTGTGGCAACCTGACTTGGGCTTTGCGGAAGACCTCTAGAGAAAAGAAAAACCCTGCATACTCCTGGAAATCACAGCTGTGATTCAGTAAGTGACATTCTTTTCAGTAAGTTTTAAACTCATTCCTAGCTTGAAGGTCACTATGGTTTGAGAAGTATAGTCATTAATATATAGCCAAGACCACAAGTCTGTGGTATTATCTGTAGCAATTATACTATTAAGCTAATCTCCTGGTTGAATTCAGCTTCAGAGAAGTACCTTCCACCTATCTTTTGCACATTTTCCTTGAGAAGTTCATGTGCACATACACACATACCAATAAAAGGAGGTTTGACAAAAAGAACAGTCTCTAGTTTTGTGGTCAGAATGTAATCCTTAAGCAAATCTTCTAGTACACAAACTCATACAGCAGCCCAACTGTAACTTACATGCCCACACATCACTCTAACATACTGATTCTTGAATGTGGCACTCTTCAGATGAAACTCAGAGAACTGAACATTGACCCTGTGTAAAGGTAAAATATTTCTACTTCTCAGAGCTTCAATCAGTAGATGATTACTTTAAAATATCCAAAGGAACCAAGCTAGCAATGTTGCAAGGTGATGATAACTAGGATGGGCCATATTGCTCCCAGGAGAACATGACCAATGATGCATTTTTATACTGTTGTGCCCAGATTCGTGGAAGACCTTCTACAATAGTAACCTATAAATTTGATTTTGCCATTGGGATCAAGTGATGGGATTAATTTACTGCTTCACAGCAAGCCATATCTTTCAAGTTCTGAAGTACTGCAAGATGTGCCTTTCTCCCTCCAAGTTAGTATCCACAAACCTAGCTTGGCCTTGAAATGCAGTGAAAATAATTTTCCTAAGCTGTTCTTTCATACCTACTCTTAAGATGCCATCCTGCCTAGGTCTGTGTTCCTGCTCTTTACAACTTGTGGAGTTTGTACCACTACACAGTGAATTGCACACAGAAATAAATCATGACAAAAAACTCACCCCCACTTGAAGTAAAACATTTTCTGACAAATAGTGTCAATTATTTCATTCATCACCCACTCATATTAGCTCAACTGCTGCTACAACCAATGGCAAGAGAGCAATACCACTGTTTTTTTCCAGTATTTTTTACTTATATCTGTTTTACATACATTACTGTAAAATCACAGCTCTATTCCAAAAGCTTTTCAGTGTCCTTGTAGGACCATGGAAGAGGTTTCTTGGTGCTGTCAGAGCATCTCCTAGTGTTTGGGGTCAGTAGGCAACAATGGAAAGTCAAGCCAGGCAATCTAGGGAAGCAGTTCCAGAGAAGGAGAAAAGATTGCTAAGAAAGTTCAAAAAAAGGACAGCACAGTAAAGCTATGATATGTCACTGTATGGAAGGTCATCATATGTTATGCAAACTAGGAAGTAACCAGAATCGTTATGTTCAGCATGCTGTCATCAGTGAGGACCTGTTGGGAATTGGAAAAACTTCTTTCATCTGAGCTATGGTACACCAAAGGTGGCTAACCTGTATGAGCCGATAGGAATAGCAGCCCTATTAAAGGCATCACCTAAATGTTCTTTCCTATTATAATCAAGGTTTGTAGCTGTTAGAACAGTTTTTGTTGGGGCGTCAGTTTCTGTTACAGCTAATAGAGCGTTTCTAATGTCTTGTTCCAAGCCTAAATCCTAACTTTAGTTCATGATCATCTAGGCTTTGGGTGCTTTCACTAACATATCAAGCATTTCCATGTTTCGAAAGTTGTAGTGTCAGTGAAGGTTTTGGTCTAATAACCCCATTGAGATTTTCATACCTTTCTCTTGACACACCTTTGTCATAGTGGCAAAGCAAGGGATAGAGTGTTCTGCTTTCTGAAGCAATGTATTTAGGTTTTGTGACTTGATCACAAAATGATTATATTCTGGGGTGCATGTTGGGGGGTGATTTTTTGGTCAATTCTGGCTTTCATTTATAAGTGGGAGGCAATAAAATTCACATTCATGGTTGCAGAATGGGATCTGAAACTGTAAGACTAGAACTGAGAGAGCGGATAGTGAATTAAGAAGAATGTGCCGGGGTCGAAGCAATCCCAAGCACAGATACAGGCTGGGTGGAGAGTGGCTTGAGTGCAGCTCCGTAGAGAAAGACTTGGGTGTGTCAGTTGATGACAAACTCAACATGAGCCAACAGTGTGCACTCGCAGCCAAGAAGGCCAACCAAATCCTGGGTTGCATCAAGAGGAGTGTGACCAGCAGGTCAAGAGAGGTGATTTTACCCCTCTACTCGGCACTGGTGAGACCACACCTGGAGTATTGCGTCCAGTTCTGGAGCCCTCAACACAGGAAGGACATTGAGCTATTGGAGCGGGTCCAGAGGAGGGCCACGAAGATGGTCAGAGGGCTGGAGCAACTGCCCTATGAAAACAGGCTGAGGGAATTGGGGTTGTTCAGCCTGGAGAAGAGAAGGCTCAGAGGGGACCTCATAGTAACTTATCAGTACCTGAGGGGGTCCTACAGAAAGGCAGGGGAAGGAATTTTTAACATAATATTGGATGGGAAGACTAGAAACAATGGATGTAAATTGGAGGGGGGTAGGTTTAGACTTGACATAAGAAAGAAATTCTTTACAGTGAGGGTGGTGAAACACTGGAACAGGTTGCTCAGAGAGGTTGTGGATGCCCCCTCTCTGGAGGTGTTCAAGACTAGGCTGGACAAGGCACTGAGCAGCCTGATCTAGTGGGAAGTGTCCCTGCCTATGGCAGGGGGGTTGGAACTCGATGGTCTTTAAGGTCCCTTCCAACCCAAACTATTCTATGATTCTATTCTTTTTAAAAAATTATCTTTAAGTCAGGTTGAAGAAAACTGGACTAACCTTATTTGTGTGCTTCGGGTTGTCAATAAGTTACCTCTGAGGTTCCAGCTTTTCTACAAGAACAGAAGGAAGTGGGAGCATGCAGTAGCCACTGTGTCCTTACGTTTAAGCACCGTAAGCTTGTGTACATTATAGGTAAGACTTACTATGAAGTTAGTAGCTATGCTACAAACAGATCTACCTATAGAATCTGCTTCTCTTTCTTTTGTAAAGACTGCTTCTGCTGATGTCCAACAGACAGCCTTCAACTGAACAAGGTGTAAAAGAGACAAGACTAGAATGTGTGGAAAGCAGATTTCTCAGGTAGATCTAGGACAACTAGCAAATGCTTCCCTGCAGAACCTAAAGTAGAGCACAAAGTACCTGGACCTAATTTGTTTTGCCAGAGCATATCTTAGGTTATTTGCTGGCATTGAATTCTCTACTACTTTCAGTAACTACTCAGGCTGGTCGTTACAGTTTCTCTGAGTTATTTTTTCAGTTAAAATGCCAAAGGTCAGTGGGATACACTGAATGAGTCCAGTCCTAGTAATGACCCATCAAGTGTAAACATGCTGCCACCTGATGGAACATCTCTGGGTTTCAATCTTGGAAATTACAGGCAAGGCATGGTTTGTAGGTAACAACTGTATCTTTTACCAGACCAGCTAGCACTGTTAGAAAAACCAGGTTTTGAGTAGACTTGAAAGGGCTTCTGCAGAAAATCACAAAATGGCAAAATGACTGAGTTTGGAAGGGACCTCAGATCCAGATTCCTGCTCAAAGCACAGACAGCTGTGGGACTAGACTCGACTGATCACGTTGGATCTTGAAGACTCCCAAGTCTGAGGGCTATATAGCTTCTTTAAGCAATCTGCTGAACTGAATGGTTTCATGTTTTTTTAAAAAAATATTTTGCCTTATATTCCATCAATAGCTTCTCTTGTTTTAGTTACTCTCATAGTCCTGCCAGTAGCTGCTGTGAAGAACCTGGCTCCTTCTGAGTAATTTCAGAAGTCTGCTGTCAGACTTGTATTTCACACTTCCTGAGGCCATCTCTTCTCCAGGCTAACGAGGTTCAATTAACTCAACATCTCTCTCAGGGCAAGTTCTCCAGCCTCAATCTCAGTGGAGTGGTGAATTCACTTCAGTTTGTCAGTGGCCTTCTTGTGGTGAGGAGCTTGGAACTGGACTTATTCTCATGAGTGCTGAGCAGAGGTGGTGTAATCACTTCCCTCCATCTGCTCTGTGCCTGTGCATGCAGATTGGGGTGTTGTTGGCCTTCTCTGCTGTCAGGGCACACTGCTGGCTCATGTGCTGCTTGATGCTTGCCAAGATCTCCACCTCCTTTACAGCAGCACTACTCCAGCACCATCAATCCTCAGCCCACATTGGTGCAAGGCTGTCTTCCTTTTCTCATGCAAGACAATGGTGAATTTGGCCATGCTGAATTTCACAGAAATTCCTGTCAGTCCGTTCCTCCATCCTGTCTAGGTTACTCTGGATGGTAGCCCTGCCCTCAGGTGTCATCAGGTTTGTCATCCCAGTGCACTTCATTGCCTCCCCCAGACTATTAATAACAGTGTTAAAATGGACAGATACTTATGCTACTTTTTCAGTCTTCTTTGTGAAGTACAGTGAGATTTATCACGGAGAGCTGAGGCACAGGGGAAAGACCGCAGTGTGTCCCACCCACTGCCAGTGTCCAATTAGAGTACAACTCTCACCGTCTGGTGGTGCATGGCAGTGCACCACTATCCGAGTTTCATTAGTAAACTAAATCAGATTCTGGGAAGAGATTAACCCAATTTAAAATGGCCAAAATCCTCATCCTTTTTTCTTCTGTTTAGATTAAGTAGTGAGCCAGTCCAGGAAAACTTAGGCATTTAATAACTTAATTTCTCTATATTTTATTTTCACCCTGTACTCCATAAAAGAGTGAAAAGTCATTAGATATTCTAAAATTTACTTTAAAAACCATGCCTAGGCTTATCATTATTTATTCATACAGATAATTTGAAAGCTGCTGATAGGCAACAAGCTTGCACTATTAGCTACATGTGACTGAAACTGTTAGATTTTTTTGTTGTTCCTTTTACTCTGTAAGACTTCAAATGACAGTGGACCAAAGTTAATTGTTCTGTTAATAAAAGATATAAACTTTAATCTTGGTATTATATAAAAAAATTAAGTTGGGTAAGTCAGAAATCATTATCTGGAAGCATTCTTCTGAGTGAAAGCACACTTTGGTTTATGTGCTGTTGAGTCTCAGTCCTACAATACCCCATCCCTTCTACTAGCTAAAGATTTTGATATTTCCTTAGGAGAATGCTAAAATATGATAAACTGGCAATCTGTCTAGAATCATCATTTGGCTACCTTGCATTAAAGTCCAGCTTTTTCAGAAGTAGCACAGAAGTACTGGATGGTCTTTGAGATGTCACAATGCTGCAGTGTGCAGTGAAAGGCATTGATATTGCTAACTGAAATGTGTGTTCTCTATTCCTGAAACCAAAACCATGTTTAATTCTGGCATCAGGGGCAGATAAAACTTGTATTTACTATAAGTGAGTCCAAGAGCACTGTCATCTTAACTTATGTGTCCCTTTACTAGTCCTTACCAAAAGAGTTTTCCATCCTTTAGGATGTTTACATGTACATGCAATTTATGGATTGATTTTTGTATGCATTACACAAAAATTAATTTACTTCTCTTTCTTTCTCCCTCTTCTCCAAATCCCCAAACATGGTGCAAGACTTTCTTAAATTGCCGGTGTATAAATGGTGGAAAGATAAAGAGAAAAGCAACTGGTACCCAGGAAAAAACTACTGTCCAGAAAGAGTTAGGATCAAGATACAGAAAGGAAAAGTGTAACAGTTCTACTGAGAATGCTTCTTTTTTGGTTCACCATCTGCTTTAGAAGAACAAAGCAGCTACTTAAACAGGATGTAGATAACATCACCCAAAAGGTCCCTTTGTAAACATTTTCCAAGGAGACAGTGATTAGCTACTTCCTTTACAGGATATCTCTTGGTCTGCAGCAAGAGGTGAGACACCACTCACTAGAAAGGCATTAAGTGTACTGTTTTAATATTTTTTAAGTGAATGGTTTCATGAATTGTGGATATAGCACTCTCTTTGAAAGCATGAGAGAATGAAATTTGGGCTTACAGAAGGTGAAGGAGTGGGATTGTTTAATGTTTACTTAAAATTTTTCTGTTTAGCTAGTAGCAGCTCAAATTACAGTGCTTCTCTGCGTTAGAAAGAAATGTAGATGTTATTTCCACGTGGCTTGTTTCTGATAGGGCTACTTCAAAATTCCAAAACTGAGTGAGCAGAATTTAATTTTGCTGCTGCAGTGGTTGAGGCCAGGATTAATGATTTTACCCGTGTTATTTTCAGTGACGAAGCAGCAATTGTATGAAGGACCAAGAGTGATGGTTGTGGTGAGGAGAAATGAGGAACAATCACAGGGGTTTCACAGGGCATGGGTATGTAAGAAATTGTTTCTCTGCCATTTTTTATTTCATCTGTGGTGCAGGAACATTTTCCAAGGGTATTTCACCCTGAAGTGCAAGGTTGTGCTGATTTGAACTGAATACCATGTAGCTGAAAATGCTTGTGGACATGATGTATTTCATACATAAGATCCATACTCCTCTTCTGCTGAGGGACTCTTTCCATTTGCATCACTTTAAGGGAAATGCTCTTTTTCCTTATGCTCACTGGCTGAGTCAGTTGGGGGCAAGAGGAAGTGAGACAGGAGGTGATGAAGAGCATCTTCCTTCAAATCCATTCTGGCAAACCGCTAGTCCTTGGTGCTGGGGGATTGATAGGAAGAGAAAGGAGCTAAGAACAAAGGCATTGTGGCTGCAGACAACAGCGGTAGCTGCTAGAGATTAACAGTCTATTTGCTGTTATTTAAAAATAAAAATAGAGATGTGGTCTGAAAATGTTAAGTTTACCATCTGTATGGATGCTTTAAGGGAAAGACTGATCTTTCTAGAACTCCATTACATGCCGTCTTGTTCTCAGACTGTATACATATATCTTGACCTGGGGACTATTTTCTTCACTTGTACACCAAAAGGAAGGATGGTTGATACCTTTTCAAATGAACAAAACTGGTATTTCATAACTAGTTAGAAAACAATCCTGTTACTTTACGAAGCAGTAAATAATAATCACCAAGGTTGGAAGGGACCTTTCAGATCATCTAGTTCAACCATCAATCCAACTCTGATAAACCTTGAACCTGGACCTCCCCCAGCTGGGCTACCGACCTTTTGTTGAATTTCTGCCTTGTCCCTGAAGAATATCTTAAGGGTTGGTCAGTCTCTATTGTCCACCAGGGGCAGTATTAAGTGGTTCTCACAAAGTTCTATCCCAAGTACATTGATAGGTTCAAGAACGTAATCTCTAATTACAGATGTCTCTGTGAACATCTGCCTTAGAAAACAATGTACAATTGTCAAAACATACTAAGCACCTTTAGTGCTGAGATTTCTGGCAGGTAGGCTATAAGAGGATTAAGCAGAGTATCTAAAACGTTCTGCAGCCTGCACTAGAATTTTTTTTGTTTTTGTCTTTTTTTATTAATTTTTAGTTTGAAGCTTTCTACTTTAAGTTTTCAAAAGAGCAAATAGTACATTTCTGCAATACTTTGAAAGCTTCCAAAATCCACTGTTGTAAGCACCAACAATGAAGTCTACTGCTAACCTGAAAATAGAGAGTTAGAAATTCTATTTTTGTCTAAAAAGTGGTTGTTTGTGTGTGTTTTGTCTCTTTCTACCTGTCAGTTTGACCCACCAGTGGAAAGTATTCATATGGCATTCAAAGCTATGTGAGATACAGATGTGCATTTAATTTTCATACAAATTTTCAAGACTGATGAGCTAATGGTTGTGGTGATGAAGCTCACTCAGATAAATGATTTTAATGTGCGACCTGTGTCCATAGGAAGTTGTTCCTTTGGAGCTATGGAGATTGCAGTACATGTTCAGGTAGCAGGACTGGTTCATGGCCATGTTTTATATCTGCTCATAACTTTTAGTCAACGCTGTTTCATTGGATCTGAACTTCATTACGTAGTCAAAGTCACGAAAGAAAGCTGTGGAAGAGCAAAATACTGAATTTAGCTGTCAAAAATCTGATACTTACCCATGAGCCAGCCTTCTTCTCTCATAAGCCAACAAACATGTCATAAGCATGCTGTTGACATGTGCTTCCATCTTTCCCTGATTACAGTACTTTCTTGCTTTCAAGTTGTATTACTGCTATCTGAAAGTACCGAGCTCTTGAAATGTGTAATTGCAAAGACTGCAATTGGTCAGCCTTTTCTGAATTCATCACTATGGCAACCAGAATAAAAACATTTCTTAGCCCTTCCCATGTACGGTCTCAGAGTTTCAGCTTCTCTTCTCCTGTTTTCTGTTGAATGAATGTGTATGACACACTGGAAATGCTGTGGTTTGGTTGTAGGCTGTTTACATCAGTGAGGGCAGAAAACTGAGTTGTACACAAACTGTTGTTTCAAAAAGGGAGATAAAATTTCTGATCTGCTCAGCTGGACTCAAATTAAACACCTGGAACCTCTCTCCAGCTTCAGTAACACACTCTTGGTAGGTTATCTCACCAGCTAGGAGGAGGAGCAGTGCTTTCAAAAGAGCAAGTTCCAAACTGGGATTTAACTGCATATTCCAATGTTAGAAATTAGAACCATTGCCTTTTCTGAGCCTCACCGAGGCTTTGTCTAAATTGATATTTTTGAGTAGACCTTGACTGAGTATAATGTCTGAGATCATTAACTAAGTATTCTCAGTTATGAATGTAGTTTCAGCCCAGTTTTCATTATTCTTTCTTTCTTCTTCCTTTAAAAACACCAGTATGGCATTCTGCTACAACCAGCATTATTCTCTGAAGCACAGAAGAAATCTGAATGATCTTGTGGCTGTTCATACAGGTGTAATACCCACAGTCTGAAGGGAGAGATCCACGTGCCATCCGTGTGTGTGAGCAGTCAACCTATTGTTTTATTCCAAATAATAATGCATTTGGCTTTATTCTTTCAAGCTGCAGTTCTTAACATTGCATTGCTTCATGAGATTCCTTTTTGTTTCTGGGTTTTTAATTAATAAACTTCTTATTACAAAGGAAAACTCTAAAATGTAACTGAAGAAGTCAGTGAGCAGTCCATGCTATTATCCATGCTAAAATAGTATGATTTCTATCACATAAATTTCCTTGCTCTCAGGCTATAGTCAGGCACCTATAATTGTCCCCCTTTTCTCAAGTTTTGTATTATACTGCTTTTGAGACCTATACTTTTGAATTACATTATCTTTGAGACCAACCCTTTGTGTCCAGTTTTGCTACAGTTTGGCAACAGATTCAAAAGTTGCTACAGGCACCCATACATGTCCACCCTGATTGCACAACTTCCATTTCCCTAGGAAATGAGGCTGAAAACACAAGGCAAAACCAGAGAACTCAAAATGGTGTCTCCTAGTCCAGTATGCTAGCAAGTGAAAAAATGGAATATTTTATTTCTTCTCTGCATTCTACAGGCATAAAGCAGCCTGATCTACTGCTTATCAGGCTTAAATGCAAGAAATCTTGTTTTCTTTGTTTGCTATTAGTCACTTGTGCAATTTTGGTCAAATTCTACTCTCCCATTTTCCTTTTTGCCAGTTTAGACACAGTTCAGGCAGACAGGAGTACATACTTTGTGTTCTTACAGTGTGTAGCATGCTGAATGATTCTCACAATCAATTCAAATACACTCCTCTAGTTGATTCTTGCAAAATTAACTACAACGGCAACACTATCTCAGGACTTCAGTCACCAATACACCAGAAAATAGAACTTTTCACAACTAACTTTTTTAAGTCATCCTGCAGATTAAGGGAATTCACTCCAAGGGATTAAGGGATTATTCACTCCAAGGACAGTTTTAAAGGTCTCTTTCTGGGTAATTTAAAAACATTTTTTTAAAAAAAGTATTACTCCTTATGAAGAGCTAATCCAAATTACACTTTCTTCTACTCTTGAGCACTCTTCTTAAGGATTCTTCTCTTAAGTACTTATTCCTTTGGCTACTTTAAAAATGCAAGCATCCTAAGAGTGAATTATGGTCTGAACAATTTATCCTTTGTGTAAATTGGAAATGGAAAGTACATTGAGAACTTCTGCCTATTTCTTTATGTTGCTGGCAGTGCAAGTGCTGATAACTGCAGTAGAATGTTTTTAATCCAAAAAGAGCCATAAAAGTACCTTACTGTAAGCAGACTAAGGGATGGGTTCTATCACAAGACAGTAAACATGCACCACACCCTAGAGTCAGTTACATCAGGAAAATGATAGATTTTCATTCATGCTACATCTCTGAGATGATGTTTACCTCTGCTTTTCAGCTCAGGTTGGATTTGTGGCTCATGTGCAACATCTATAAATAAGGGTTCTGACCTGTTAAAAAGCCACCCTTGGCTTAACCATAGCTGACGTGGTCTCATTTTGCATGAGAAATGTGTGCTATGCTTTGGACTAATATAACAGTGATCCTGCAAAGCCTGTGCAAATTATGAGGAGCAGCCAGTAAAACTTGAGCTTGGTTTGGGTTAAATGTCTCTAATTCTCTGTTTATGTTAAATCTGGAACAGGATTCATATTGTCAAAACCACCTCCTTCCTCCAGTTACTTTTAGGTCTCCTTAGGTCCAGTGTGTTTACAGAGGTCTGTTTCTCTAAAATGCACCGTTCTAGGAATTCCCAATGTTCAGAAAACTGATTGAACCTCTTTATGATTCATAAAAGGAATTGTAAGAGGAAAAAAACAATTGACAACAAGATATGACTAGCATATGCAGCATCAATTAATGGCTGAGTACTGAAAAAATCTTTAAGCTGGTATAAACTGGTGCTCTGTGCAAATTAGCATGAAAAGAAGTAGCAATTAATTCAGCTAAGCTGATTAATAGAGATTGGAAAGGTACAGAGAAGCAAATATATTATCTGCACTAGGAATGTCAGAACTGTTGTTCTAGAATGCATCAATACTTTTTCAACAATGAACCTTACATTTATATAATACATTGAGCATTTCAAGCAGGACTTTTTAAAGAAGCATTTTCTTTCTTAAGCAAACATTTTCATCATGTGTTGTTGTACACTTTATAATAGGCTAATTTGTACTTTGACTGCTGCTTAGGAAAGATTTCCAAGGAGTTGGGGTTCAACCTTTTGAATGAATTCAACAGTACTTCCATGCTACAGAACCTTTTCACATCCCCTAGATGGAAAGAAATGTTACTTCAGGACTTAATTCTATTTTGCCTTTTTTTTCCCCAAATGCTTCATGATGATTTTTGAAGCAGGAAATTTTATAAATTGCATGTAGCAACTATAAAACACTCTTTTTTTTAAAAAAAAAAAAAAGGTAATGCCTCTGTATATTGAAGATCAAAGCTGAAGCACCAAGAAACTGATGTCAGGGAAGGCCATTAAAATACACTATATAGATGCTTTCTGTGACTTAGATATATGACACAGCAGTAGAGAAGACTCTTCTCCAGATTTTTGATCAGATAAGAGAGATATTATGTATGTTTTTAGAACAAATCCTTACAACTGAGATAAGTGAAGTTGCTGTGTCAAAAGCTTCAGATGATAAGTACTAGAAACAACTTGACAACAAACATTGCTTGACATTACTCTTAAAAAAATAGCACATACATTCATCCTTTCTTATCAGCACATTAACTTACCAAACTTTCCACATTTATAAAATCCAGCTTGTAGCTCACTGATTCTGCCATTCATTAAACATTCATTATTAGACTTACTACCTCTCAAAATGACTCATGCACTTATATGTGGAATTTCAATGACATCCCGGTTGCTATGGCATATATAATCACTCTGACATACAAAATATCTGTTACAAATACACTTTTTAAAGTAAATGGTGAACAAATCTGTTGGGTTTTTTATTCAATAAATGTTTTTGCCAGTAGTTAATCATGCAAAACAGCATGACATTTTCTACCTTCAAATAAATACTGAGTTGTGTTGTACACAATACATAGTACGTAGTACTGGTACATAGTACAGTTATGTTTTTCCATTTCAGTAAATTTTTTAGTTCTGCCATATGCACGTGATGAAACAGTTTCCTGTGTGATTTTCCTTGATTTATTTCCTTTCTTCCTGGCCTACTCATGCCGACATTGTTATCAAGCTTGTCATAACCTTTTCTGAGGATTGGTACAAAAACACTACAAATGTGTATGTGGCTTTTGATATGTGCTTCTGCATCTTCATCTTAGAACTGCAGGCTTGTTTGTGCACATGGTGCTGTGTTTGTACCTGCAAGAAATGGTTTCTTTCAGAGACTGGGGAGATTTGCAGGTACCATCACTCCATTAGTCCAACCTTCTCCAGAATTTATGCTTGTGAATATTGCGCTACAGTTATAGAACAGTGGAATTGTTTGGGTTGGAAAAGATCACCAAGTACAACCATTAACATAACACTGCCAATTTCACCACTAAACTATGTCCATAATCACCATGTCTGCCTGCCTCTTAAGTATCTCTAGGATGGTGACTCAACCTTTCCCTGGGCAGCCTGCTCCGATGCTTAATAACATTTTTGGTGTAATTTTTTTCCTAATACCCAGATTAAACCTCCCCTGGCACAACTTGAGGCCATTTCATCTTGTCCTATCACTTGTTACCTGGGAGAAGAGACCAACACCCACCTCTCTACAACCTTCTTTTAAGTTGTTGAAGAGAGTGATAAGGTCCCCCCTCAGCCCCCTTTTCTTCAGGCTGAACAACCACAGCACCCCTCTAAGACTTGTACTCCAGAACTCACACTGTACTTGAGGTGGAGCCTCACCAGTGCTGTGTACAGGAGGATGATCACTGCCCAGTCCTACTGGCCACACCATTGCTGATATAGACCAGGATGCTGTTGCCCTTCTTGGCTACTTGGTCACACAGCTGCCTCATATCCAGCCACCAGGTCCCAGGTCCTTATCTGCCAGCCACTCTGTCCCAAACCTGTAGTGCTGCATGGGACTGCTGCGATGCACATGCAGGACTTGGCACTTGACTTGTTGACCAGACCTGTCTCTTCCACACTGCTATTTAATTTTAAATTGTGTCTTGAAAAACCTGTGTTAAAAGATCACAAAACATCCAAAGAGATTGGGTTGACATATGAGGAGATCATAGTTCATGCTGCCTGTAAAACTAGAGGTGGTTTAGATAAATACATTATTTTTATCCCACTGTAAAGTTAAAACAGTAAGCAAGTGCTTTAGAAAAAGACAATTTTGATTATTAAAATATTCTCAGATCTATATAAACCTTTTAGGTAAACAAAGAATCATAGAATGGTTTGGATTGGAAGGGACCTTAAAGATCATCTAGTTCCAATTCCCCTGCCATAGGCAGGGACACCTCCCACTATACCAGGTTGCTCAGTGCCTTGTCCAGCCTGGCCTTAAACACCTCAGAGAGGAGGCATCCACAATCTCTCTCGGCAACCTGTTCCAGTGTTTCACCACCCTCACTGGAAAGGTCATATTTGGATGCTGAGGTTCCCTCCCCTGATATTGTCCCTAGATACTGTGCTCTTCCAGCACTTTGTGCCTAAGGAAGTCCTCACCAGACCTAAGAAAGCCATTTTAAACGTGCATCATTAGACAGTCTTTACCTAAATGGATATAGGCAGGACTCATACCTAATGAGTGTGCACTCAGTACACATGATAATCAAAGTTTACTCATTACTGAAAGCATGATAGTGCAAGGGGGAGTGAGCTAAGAAGACAACAAGTGGTTCTGAAAGGGTAAGTGCTGTTACAAGACTATGGTCACTGGATCTTGTCAAGAGTCAGTCTTTAAAGAGCTCTTGTTTAATAATGTCATTAATAACCTTAGTTTGTAGACACAAGGGTGTGATAATTGAGTTTGCAATAGGAAAAAGTACATCTGTCACTAACATAGTCAAAGTCTGCAAAGGCAGTCATCCACAAGGGCTGGATGACTCTTAGGGACTGAAATAGTACACTAGGGATGCAATTTAATAGTATGAAATAACAAGTACTCTTCAGGACTAATATTGAGAGTTGCTGTTAATTTGTGAGCTCACTTACTGGAAACAGCTGTGGTAGAGACAACTCTAGTAAATGGTTGATCACAAGATGATTTCTGAGTCACTGGTGTGATATGGCAGTGGAAGAGTCAAGAGTACTAGATGACATTGGTTACAATAGTGGCTTTGTTACTTGATGTGCAAGAGCTATCTCATCTACAATAGTTCTTATCATCCAAACTCAAGAAATACAAATTCAGAATTAAACAATTGAAGAAAGTACTCTCTTTGTCTGCTATATTCCAATCTGTCGTTGGTACAATAACAGAAACTTCCCAGGAATAAAGGAATTAGAAGTTTCCTGCAAAATGATCTATAAAATCCAGAGATGGCTGTGTTATGGCTTCTCCTATTAGGAGCAAGCAATTGAATAATCCTTAAGACCAGTTTGGAACATTTAGGCAAAGTATTAGATGATGTGGTTGTCTGTGATTGCAGGAAATCAGTTTTAGTGGCCTATAGCATAATTCAAGTCTGAAAGTTTTTTGGTCCTTTGAACTGTTTGCTATTTTGTGCAGTGTGCTGCTTCACGAATTATTTACTCCTCATTGCAGTGTGCATATCACCTTTCATTTTACAATTTCTGTTGTTAATACTCAATTCTTTTTAGTAAAGTTTGAAATATGTACAGAATACCACAGTACTGAGAGTAAAACTCAAACAGTTAAATCAAGCAATGTTTAGTGTCCAGTCTAACATGTCTATAATCTGGTTTTCTAAGTATTTAGAAACTTATATTCAAATCATACCCATCACTAAGTTCTGTTGAGGAACACTGGCTCTGCTGCAAGTCAGACCTCACGTGCCTTTTTTTTTCTCTGAGTTGAGGAGCTATGTAGAAGAACCAATTTAATATAAATTTAATAAGTTAATATAAATTTAATAAATTAAATAAATTTAATATAAAATCCCCCATTATGTTCTATTACAAAAGTTTAAGCTGTAGCAAAATACAAGATTTCTTTTCATCCGGTTTGACCCTAACAAGTATATTAGAGTTTATCTGAGTAATATTTTATCTCAAGGTTGAAGGCTGAAATTTAAATGGTGCCAATATGCAACTTATGTAAAGGACTTAATTAAACAACATGGTTGAATTAGTGTCTGGCTGAAAATCTCTCTTTCTCTGCTGGTAGTGGAATTCTATGGGCAGGCATCCAGACTCTACTAATGATTTTAGTTGCCTGTAGCAGCATTGGTGACTAAGTGCAAAACTCTCTCTTCTACCTCACTCTCCACCCGCCTTGCTGAACCGCAACGATAAGGTGATAACCAAGCCTTTTTCTTCTCCAGATGTCTTCACAGTGAAGTTAGTTGACATGAATACTTCCTTTGAGAGGTAGCAATAAAGACATTATGTCTCTCTGTGTGTTCTCCAGAGCCAAAACTGCTCTATAAATATGCATATCCAAGCTAGCTGTGAGTTCTTCCCAGGTTTATTAAAATCTGAGGTCTGGAAGGGCAGTAGACAATAAGCTTTTTAAAATCTCTATGCATAATCTACAAGTTTATATTTTTATATATTACACAATGCCTTCCAAAGTTGTCAGATAAAGCCTACTGGCAGAAATGTGTTCCTTTCCAGTCACTTTTGACAAATCTACAGTATGAGAGTTTTTGTTTTGCAGACTGGACCAAGAAGAAAGCTTACCTGTGTTTTGAGTTGAAAGTTAATCATTCTGTGTCAAGACAATGCAGCCCCAGTTCTAGCCAAGGGATAATTTTGCTATAGGTCTGTCACTCCTCACATGCAAGAGTTTGGAAAGCTTTTAAGCATTGCATCAAAGATAAAGGGTGTGTTGCTTCAATGTAGCTTTATTTTTGTCATTATTATACTTTCTTATATAACTATACTTGGACTTTTTTGCTAGCTAGACTAATAAAGATATATTTTCCTGATTTTTTTCATGACTGATTTTCCTTGTCATTTCTCAAAAAAACAGATGTTTAGGCTGTCTGGTTTAATCTACTACTTTGTGTATGAGAGAATCATGGAGTGCATTGGACAGTACTACTCCAATTTCTTTCTACAAGACCAAAAAAGTACAGGTATGCGCTTCACAGGTATGAAATAATTAAAGCTTCTGCATCATTAATGCTACACTTTATTTGCAGTCTACTGAACTGGCAAATTGAACATAGTCTTGTACATTGTCTCATTGCTTTCCTCCATATTTGTTTAGATAGCTGAGTACACAAACACAACACCTTTTTAAATCTGATATGACAATAATTCACTTTTCTATGTAAACTCTTTCCTGCACCACCCCCACCCAAACTAAGAAGTGGAATTTGAAACAGAGGATTTGAAATTACTTTTTGAGCCAGTCTAGTTCCCTTTTATAGGCAACTATGAAATCTCTTTTGTAAAGTGATAAGATGGCGTCCTGAAGCCAGTGAGATTATTCACTTCTATTGCACGGCTGTTTTGGAACCTTTGTTTCCTGAAATTTTCTGCTAATTTGCAGTCTAAATCAGTCCATACCACATATGTCCACCTGTGTCTTGACTATCACTAGCCTCAATCTAAATAATATCTTACTTTGTCTTTGAAGGGTTTCTCTAATAACTTCTTGGATAACTGAATTTGATCATGTTCCACACAAGCCAATTCTTTTAGTCTCATCTTGCAATATGTGCTCTTTATTCCTTTCTCCATCCTAGCTGCTCTTTGGATTGTTTTGTCAGCNTTATGTGGTATTTTGTTTTGCCTTAGACCACTCAGAAATACAAAGTAAGAAGGATTTTTATGGACTTGCTGTTGATTTACAAGTTAATTAGGCTCATAATCAGTAAAAAGCAGGACAGGTGCAAATAGTTGCCAATGGCAGCAAGATTCAAAAGGTAAGAATGGAAGCCAAGCTTTTAAAATCACTTTAAAACCAAAATATTAACACCAGTCTTGATGACAGCCCTTAGTTTTGTGAGAGAATGGATTTCCATGAGTGGTATGTGTCATTTGTGCGACATTTTGACCTTTTAGGAGGAAACCCGCTATACAAAAACTATATAAAGAAATTACTTGTTACAGTGAAATGCAAACCCCCATGATGAATAAACATTTGCAATAGAAATTAATTAAGATCCTAATTGATCTCTGTCCACTGTGTGTTTACTGTGCAAATTTTATATCACTTGAAGGAGTACTTCATCACAGGATATTTTTCTAGGCCAATGAAGACTGAATTTCTGCACTTACCTGGTTAATACAAACCAACTTACTTGTCTTTACTGATATCAGGTGTCTAATGTTGATGCATGATATTAATTCTATAGCAGAAGTTATGTAGGTGTGAAAAGTTGTGTTATACCTTCTATAAAATCATGGTTGTCCAATATTGAAGTCTTAGGTTATTTCATCAAGATTTTGTAAGTTCTGTGTAGCTTAAATTGAAATGCTTATATATGTGTATATATAAAACTATATATAAATTTAAAAATATATATTTATGTGGTATTTTGTTTTGCCTTAGACCACTCAGAAATACAAAGTAAGAAGGATTTTTATGGACTTGCTGTTGATTTACAAGTTAATTAGGCTCATAATCAGTAAAAAGCAGGAAAAATGAGACAGTACTGATAAAAATGGATGAGAAGCACTTCAATGTCCAACAGATCTTGAAAATCTTTAAATGGATGAAATCAGAGCAATTAAAACCTTAAATAGGCATCTAGATTTTGTTTTCAAAATTGTTAGTCACTCTGGATGTTTCAGTTTCTTCTACCCTTCATTGGCAAATCAGATCTCTGGGTATGTCTGTTAGTGACTGCACCCATTTACTCTTAGTATTGACTGTTACTGTGTGTCAGGTCAGAGATAATCAGTCAAAATAGCATTTAAATTCATATAGCTTCTAAAACATTGTGGCTTCTCTTTTAATTGCTATTCCAGTCAACTTCATGAAATCCATTTAACTTAGAGGCCCAGCTGTTAGAAGCAGAAGCCGAACTGTAACATGGTGTTAATCATCAGTGAGCCCTTTTCTACTCTCCTATGAGACCCTTCTCTTAGTCCCTCAGCTAGCCAGGTGATGCTGACAGAGCCAACCCAGCTCCATGAAGTGGCCGCCTCCCTCCATCCCTGCTCTGCATTTCAGAGGTGCAGAAGGGGAAGCAGAAATGGGTGGGACACCAGGAGCAGTGAGGCAGGGAGTTTCTTAAGCCCTTCACATGCAGACAGGTCTCAAACACAACACAGAGAGGAGACAGGGGCATCTTGGCAGAGCCACATGACTGACTTCAGGCCTTGGCATGAAGCAGAATTTCAGGAGATTAGCTTCTTGAGACCTTTAATGTGAATACTTAGAAGGTCTGGATTTAATGGAATCCTGTCATACTTCAGAAATGAAACACAGTATTGCCTAAACTCTTTCAGAAGCAGGATACCTAAAATAATGGAGATGGGTTCAGAAAATATAATTTTTAAAATGCTAGCATCTAAACTATTTTCATTAATTAATTGCAATAATTTTAATTATTAAAAAATCCAAGTTTAAATAGGACATTAAAGACACTGAACATTTGAAAAATGAGTAGAAAATTAGGAGTCATCATCGCCAGACAATACATAAATAACTAATAAATAACAATATATTTTATTTCTTAAAGAAATTACAATGCCAACTGTTAAGCACCACAAATTACCTGTTGTTCTCTTGGTGTTCTTCTCCTTGTCAATCATGTAACAGACATTATCCTAGCACCATGGCTTTAAATCTTGGTGAGTGACTTGAAGAGAGTGGGAAGAATTTTAATTTTTAAAAAATGCAGCAAGTGAAAAGTGAGATGGTTAAAATGACAGTTGACTGGGGGAAAAAAAGCAGCTACCTACTCCTTACCCAGACACATGCTCTTAAAGCAGCTGAATCTGAAAATTTTGACACTGAAGGATGCAGCTCATTGTGCCTCACGCTGTACCACCCAGTCCTGCTCCGGCAGCATTAACAGCATGCACCAACCAGAATGTCTTCTTCACAGAACAGACAAAAGATTTCCAAGCTGCTCTGCATCAGATATGCTTTAACACAGCAACTGCTGAAAGTAGAGGACCTCTCAAAGCCTACCTTTTGTTCTGCAATTAGCATGTGGTTTCTCAAGCAGGAAATCAATGTCAAGGGAGGTGGTTTTTCTGCAGATAATGTAACCAGCCCAGGAATTGTTTGGTTTGTGCAGGTTTTTCAAATGGACAGTTTTCTGCAGTCAGTGGAGAGAGTTAAGCATCTCTGCAACTACCTGAAAATATCTCACAAAGGTATAAAAAATGTACATAGAAATTGCTGAAATTATAATTTGTTTACATTCCATTTTTAAAATTATTCTACATTTAGCTGTCTTAAGGGCTTGTATATTTATGAAAGACTGAAACCAAATGCAGGAAATAACATGCTTATGCAATAACATGTTAATAACATTGTTTCCTCTAAAACATGACCAAGGGAAGTTTTGACTGTTTGAGGATTACATGATGTAGGTTATTTAAAGAAGTATCTGACTCATAAAGAGTCTATTTAATTTGAAAAGGGAAAAAGCAATCCTACAGCTGGGACACTGGAGCTGGTGGGTGCCAGTGTTCCATTCCTGCCAGAATTTCCCTGGACAGAGTATGCAATCCACAGTTTGTTTCTATTAGAAATGTCTCATTTTCACTTTTCCTTTCTGTTGAAAACAGTTACGAATACCACAAGCTGAAAAGTCTGGTATTTATTTATTTTGCTGTATTCCTTTATTTTTTTTATTTTTGAAGGGAACGTGGATTATAAACATTTACTTGATAGAATGCAGTACTCACAAGATATGGTGGCAATTCAAGAGGAAATTAAAATTTGATATAATGTAGGAAGGTAGGATGATATGTAGCTTTTTTCCCTTGACAGCCTTTCACTGGAGGTGGCACAGCAAAAGATCTTGACACATCCTGACACCAGTGTGAATACCTGTAAGTGGAAGACAGGGAATTTTTTTCAGACCCAGCAAGAGTCTAAACTTATTGGTAGTCATGACATTAAAAAAAAATGGTAGTCATGACAGGGAATTTTTTTCAGACCCAGCAAGAGTCTAAACTTATTGGTAGTCATGACATTAAAAAAAAAAATAAAAAAAAATTCTGCATTTCCTGGACAACTGCTGATCTTATGTGTATTTTAGAAGCAAAAGTAAGTTAAAAAAATAATTTGAAACAAAAATATATGTAAAAATAGCTATCTATAAATAGTTAGAACCAATTTTCCAAGCAGAATAAAGCTGTGAAAAATTCCAGTGTGGCATTTTGGAAAAATTAGATTTTTGGAAACACCATGTTAAAAATAGTGCGAAATGAGAGTTCTCAAAGAACAAAGAAAATTTAAGTATACAGTGTAGCTTCTTACTTGTCTCTTCCATTGCCTGTGTCAAGAAATTTTTCTGTTCTTTTTTCTTTGGAGTTGCTGCCTTCTCTTGAGATCTCACTCTTGATGTATTTAGTCTCTTTCAGTCATCTTTTTCTTCTTAAGTACTTGAAAATAATAGATAAGCAGATACTAATCCTGTTTTGTTCCTGCCATCACACACACAGAAAACTCACCTGAGCTGCTCTGCACCCCCAACATATTAAGTCTATGAAATGGTTTGAGATCCAACCACAAATAATAGAAAGGTTTCTATATGTGTAAGAGGTTTCAGAATTGTGACTAACAAGACTGTTCCTAACTACTTTGCCATATAACCCTTGTGGTAGTGAGAGGTTAGTGCTATTTGTAAATGTAACTATAATGACAAGAGGAATAATAAATGTGACTTTACTGCAGCTGCCAACAATAGTGACTCATCTTTGTGTCTGGTTTTGCATAAAAATTTGCCGAAAGACTATGTAGATCTGAAAATCGGTGATAAAGAAGTTACATTATGGTCTCTTAAAACTGATGCTATGGTCTAAACTATGGTCTGTGTGGTTTTCTTCTCCATTATATATTAACCAGTCCCACCTTTTGAATATATACATGGTGCACTGGTGGAGCTTTTTGCATAAGCCCATTTGAAGGTATCTCACATTTACCTATCTTTTCTTTTGCTCTTCCATACAAGGTGGACTCAATTGCCATTAGAAGTCTTTGTATTTATTACATCAGTACAAGCGTCAGACCATACAGGAAAAATGTATGTCTAAGTCACATAGTACCATTGCTTCTGCCCAGTTAGAATTACTGATGCTTTAAGAAAAAAGAGGTTGCATAGGCAAATATTCTTGTGAATATATAATTATCTTTCTTACTGGGGTGAGAAAAAAAGTGAATTTTTACAAAGAAATTAGCTTAAAACAGCTCCAAAGATGGAAAGAATGGAAAAGGAATTGATGGAATACATTAAATAAACAATATAATTATCTATTGTCCTTTAAACATTCAGTAGACAAAGAGCCTTTCAGACCTGGAGGTTTAAGACATGCCCAGGACCACACAGCAGGAGAAAAACAAGTTGGAAACAGGGGCCAGATATCCTATCTCAAGCACAACAATGAACAGCTATATAACTGATATAATAATCAATTCAGAGTTACACTTTAACCCCTTTTTCTGTTTCTCTTACAGGCTGGGGTTTTCCTGTGTGCAGTGAGGCAGAAATAAGCTGTTCTAACACACCAACGGTAGGAGTGTTCAAAGCAAACTTACTTAGAAGGGCATTCACAGGCTATCTCAGTTCCCCTCTAGCCATCCTGTATTCATCAGTTATATGGAATCTGTAATTTCTGGTCTCTTCTGTTTTCCAGTGAAATTGTTCTTTGAATTGGCAGATGAAATTTAGCTACTGCATGTTTCTGTCCAGCCCCACCTGTAGCCCTAGATACAGCAGCAGGACCCTTAAGCTTGCACTAAGTTGCTGAAACTTCAGGCATTTAATTGCAAAATGTTCTAGTGATCATTGTATCAAGTGACACAAAACATAGAAATTAAGAAAAACTTCTACACAATGAGGGTGGTGAGGCACTAGAAAAGATTGCCCAGAGAGATGATGGAGGAGGCCCCATCCCTGGAGACATTCAAGCAACCATATCNCAGCAGCAGGACCCTTAAGCTTGCACTAAGTTGCTGAAACTTCAGGCATTTAATTGCAAAATGTTCTAGTGATCATTGTATCAAGTGACACAAAACATAGAAATTAAGAAAAAGTTCTACACAATGAGGGTGGTGAGGCACTAGAAAAGATTGCCCAGAGAGATGATGGAGGAGGCCCCATCCCTGGAGACATTCAAGCAAGCATATCTAGTGCAGGATGTCCCTGCTCACTGCAGGGGGGTTGAGCTAGATGTCTTTGAAGGCCCCCTTCCAACCCTGTAAGTCTATGATTCTATCTGTGCATCATTTAAATTATAAGGCTATTGTGAAACTATTTTGAGACTACTGATTTGTAGTGATGAAAAAATACTTCTATAGCATTCAAATCCTTTAGCACCCTTCAAACATTACAAAACCAAAGGACACTAATTGTGTAGGCATAGCTTTAAGCTTAAAAACCTTTTTATGCAAGAAATTAAGTCTTCATCAAGAAAATAACTGTTGAAATCTTAATCTCTCTCAATGACAGCTACATCTGAAGAGCATTTTTATAGCATAATAATCCTTGTTGCATAATTTGGACAGGTTTTTATTCTCATTTTAAATTCCCATACCAGTTTGCTTTACCATCTCCCCTTCCCACACCAATGGAAAGGGAGGTATCAGAAGTCAGAAGAGAAGAACATCAAAGTTGAGTCCAGAAATAAGCTTCTAAAGAGCAGCTCCTACATCAAATATGCTGTGGCACATCCGACTAAAGTTTTGCATGCCCCACTGAGACTCAGGCAGCGGCATTATACCTGAGATTCCAAAATGGCACCTCTAAAAATCACACTCAGCTTTCACACAAGACTAGAAGTATCTAAACTTCTTGCTCATTGATTTTTATATTGTCAAGGCCTACCCAGATGTACCAAAAGAGGTAGGTTGTTCCTTCCTTTCCTACCTCATATCAGATGGTGTCTGCAATGCAGAAATTAGTTCCTTAGTCTAAACCTTCCAGAAGTAATGATCTGACAAGCGTCCTTAAAATAGGCCTGTAGCACTGGGTAGGCTATAAAACAGAGTTTTAGATTCTTGCTTTATTATCAGTGTAGCTTGATAACAATTACAGCAAGGACTGCAATTTTCACTCTGTGGTGCCCAACAGGGTCAAACGTGTGTCATTCTCCCATTAGAGAAACTGTCTAACCATCAGTTTTTATCCTTTATTACATAAATGGATAGAATGTAATACACAGGAGAACAGAGTAGCAAAGCTAAGAGTTAGTTCTGGCTTTAAACTCTGTAGTATAATGTGTTGCCATAGACAACATTAAGGCATTTCGCCTCTTAGTCACTACTTTCACAAGGTGATAACAATTTGCTGAGGCAACAATATGTAACTAAAAACTTGCCCTTCTGCAACATTTTTGACAAGTTCTGTAGTGAAAGCTGTGTTGTTCAGTGTCCCATCTAACTGTTGCTTGGGATCTCTCCAAGTCAGTGCCTTTGTGTTTTCAACTGTCTTCAGAGTTTCAGCAGGTGAGTTGAGTCCTGTAAATAGTTTGTGAAGCCTATCTGCCCTTCAGTATTCTAAAAACAAGTAGTAATGTAAGAGGAATCTTCATTTCCTTTCCATGTACAGAATTATACCAGTCTGAAGCTTTTGTTTTCTGTCAAAGAAGTTTTATTTGTCCTTAAACTTGAGAAACATGGATCTTCACAATGAATGCACCATCTCAGTAATACATTGGCTTTGCATGGTAAGGTTTCAGTAGCAGGAGGGCTACCAAAAATCAATTTCTCCTTTATCTAGCAGGATGTCTTTGGAAAGGATATGCTGAAAAAATGAGTTCCTATTAATTAGAATTTTGAAAGAAAATAGAGGGTGAGACGAGAAAGGAAGGGATGATATTTTTCATCTGAGTGCTGCTGAAGACCCTTGATTAAGATTTGGTTAGAGGAAACTATTACGGTTTGTGGGTTTTTTGTCTGATAGCAGCATTAAACCAATGCAACTGCATCCTGCTTCCCTTTTTTCTCTCTCTTTTTTTTTTTTTTTAACTCTGAAAGGGAAGTAATTACCATTTTACTCTACCCTGAAGACCCTGCTTAGAACTGCATAAGCTATTGTTACTCCTTCCTTTACATAGTAGCTCTCGTAAGACCAAGTGGAATAGGTGGTGATAAAAGAAGCCTTTAGGCAGATGGGTCCTTTTTCAAGTCTAAAATAAAAATACTGGGTATGAAAGCTACCCCTTGTTATCACCTTTTAATTTAAAATCGGTGCTTTAGGGTTGAAAACAATGGCTGAATATTGCAAATCTAGGTGTTAAATTATTTCAACATGGGCAAATCGCCAGTTTCAGACCATTCAGCTACTCAAGCACAAGAATGGATGTGAGAGAAAACCAGAAAAAAACATTTTTTCTGCAAGGGTTGTTTAAGATAAAATGCAATGTATTACATCATGCATAGTCTCAAGTCTTAACTCTTAGCTTCAACCATGCTTGAAAACATCAACCATTTACAACATCAAGCATTTACAACATTAAGTGTCTCCATTGAGTTGGGTTGTGGTATCATGTAGCATGTCCCATTACTGTGGCATCAGTAGTGAAACTCCTTTGAATCAAAAGGACCCTTTGAATTTCATGTGCTGGTTTCCAAGGTGACACACAGCTTCAACAAAAATTATCCTTCTCCTTGGAAAGGTAAAAGGAATTTTCCAAATTTATCAGCCTAATCAATAAATTTTGTTACGCTCAATCATTTTCTGATTCTTTATTTTCTATCAGAGTTTTAGGTGATGTGGTAAACTCGAAACCTGCTCACAAAATTTCTTCAGAAAAACTTACTTGACTATAGCACTAGTGAATGTAAAAATAAATTCCACTATTACTTTTCACAAAATAAAGTTTTGGAATATTTCATACAAAATATCGATGATTTTTAGTGCAGACCAGTCAAATGTGAATGAGTTAGCTCAGGTAATCTGTCCCAAAAAATCTGTATAGAGAAGTTCAAATATAGAAGTAACAATATATACAATTGATACTTGGGTTTTAAGATTGTCATTCCTAATTTTCTGGAATTGTCTTTTCAAAAAACTGAAGTGACAACACAGGAAGTTGAGATCAAATTTGTAACTCAAATGAAACATGGGTTACATGGAATTATTCTAGCCTCAAACCATAGTTCAGAGGATATTGGTGTAGAATGTCAGTTTGGAAGACATGCATTCTAACATTATCTTACTTCAGAAGCACTTTAAATTCCCATCTGTACAATTTTCTTCATCTGTGGTTAGTTTTCATCAAGCTAGGTTCAGAAGCAGGGGATACAGATAACTTTAAACCTTGATGGTATTCAGAGTGTCCAGATTGTTTTGCCTCTGATGCAGTTTGGAAAGGTTGCAATTAGGGACACCATTGCATAAGACTGTTTCCCCCCAACACTTTCTTTTCTGGGCAAAATTGTTTACTGAAGACAAGACAAAGCAGCAGAGGAGGTGGAAAATAGAAAAAGGATATAATTAACATAAATGCAGGCTGAATAGCATGGAGTGATTACAATTGGGAATTGGAGTAAATAATTCCTCATTAGGAGAGGAAGCCAGGAATGAGCACATCAATGCATGAACCTCTCTCGTGCAGTTGCTTCTGTCAGTTGCTCCTGGAGGGGATGGCTGGGCTTCCTGCCCTCACCATCCTTTTTCACATACTATCTTTGTGCCGTCAGCTTGTTTGGCTGAAGAAGTATGGCAAAGCCAGACCTTGTTTTGCCAGGATGAGGAATATTCACACTCTTCCCCACCAAATCCCAAGTTTCCTCAGGGTGGGTGCTTCCAAGTAAGGTTGGTTTTCTGTACTCCTAATGATGTCACTCCGTTTGTTGAAGCAGCTTCGTTCTGTTTCCTCTGGCTGAGTTTCTGGTTGGTTTGACCACTGATGTTTCAGACCGGTTACTGAAATGAGACTGTTAGTAAACATTTGCCTTCTTTTTTTAAAACTCTCATTTCTGGATTATCTTCTAAAATGCACAACCTGCTACACTAAGTGCAAGTGCACATGTGCCTTTTTTACTTCTCTCAAAATATAGACATACTTAAATGCTGGATATAGAAAGAAGTGTATGCCTGGCTCTTCTGCTGACAAAGCAGAGTTATATAATTTACTTTATTCAGGATGAGATGACATCAACAGTTTCTGAAAATTAGAATTTTTTAAAATGACAGAAGCTTGGCATGTCAGTTGATAGGCAGTTTGAGGGGAGAAAGTATCCAAATGGCTATTTGTATTTTCTGACACAATTTTGAAAGACTGCAACAGATTTGATGCTAAACTGGTTCTAAAAATAGATGCCAAGCTCTTATTAACAAAGTAATTTTCCTGACGCGGTTTCTAGCTGTAAGTAAACCATATTCAAATATTAAAATTAATATCAATATTAAAATAGTGGCCTAAATTATACTAAAATATTTTTACATATTTTTACTAAATTACTTGCTAATACTGTGGCTTTAAATATCTTCAGAAAAATGTAAAAATATTACCTATGTCACTGTTTGAGGAAGAAAAATACAGCACATAGTATTATGGTGGGGTTTTTTTTTACATAAATACTGACCAGAAAATACTTGACGTGAAAAATTTTTATATATTTATCAGATCACAGCTCCCTCTTGTGTAATTCATCATCACTACAGAAAACTAAGTGGAAGACTGACTTAGTAAATTTTCTTCCTATTCATTCTATTCCTTTACTTTTACGATTCCCTTCAGTGATATTTTAGGTTTTGAAATGTTCTATTTTCATGTAATGTCAATGCCATGACAGATGATAATACAGTATGGCTGCACTAAACAACCTTTAGGGGGAGATTACTTTTGCCCAATAGCATGATTTTTATATCCATAATGAAAATCGTTGGGGTTTTCTTAAGAAAATTAATGTCTAATCTGCCATTTATTATTGCTGCTAGGTTATTCTTACACAGAACTTGTAAATACTCTGGCTGTTCATCTTTATTCTCTAGTTTTTGTGTCCATAGTTGTTCAAAGTGCTACAATATGGTTATTTTCTTTCTGTGTCCAAGCTTTGTGTTGCTCTTTCTCTCAGCATGAAGTAAGATTAATTTTCAAACTTGTAACAGAGCACACAAAGGAAAAACTGGAAAGTTTATTTTTGCTACAGCACTTATTTCTGTTGGTACACAGAAAGGCTGTACTTTCAGAACCTCTGTGGATGTGTTCCCGTGTGACCTGGTCTAGGTGTTCCTGTTCTGGCAGGGGGGTTGGACTAGATGATCTTTTGAGGTCCCTTCCAATTCCTGATATTCTGTGATTCATTAATCTGTTCCTATTACTTCAGGTACTACCTTTGGCTTAAAATGGGGAAAATATGCAGTCTGTCACATCACAAAAGCATGCAAAAGCCCACATGACCATTCTGGAGAAGGTGTATGAGAACACAGCACAGACCACGTCAGCAAACCCCATTTAGAAAGTACAAAGAAATGTGGTGCCAATGGTTTAATTGCCACTTAATTTGTGGGTTTCTCCACAGAAAACGATTAATCACCCAAGATGGATCTGCACAGGCCAAAGGTAATCAGGAGAAGGTAATATCACTGATTGCAGTACATGTGAGGGTTTTTTTTTTTTCCTCTCAATATACACCACGATTGCCATGAAGTAAGGGTAACACCGCATATTTATTCCTTCTTGAAGAATTCTGTTTACTCACAGAACCTCCGTGGCTTACTATTTTAAATTGAAATCTATTTTCACAGGAACAAACATTACTTTCAGGGCAACAACCGGCCAAATTAACTGGGGTTTGTTTGGTAACAGCGGCCCGTCGCTGCCGGAGAGCGGAAGGAAACATGGGTTTTCAGGTCTCTCCTCTGCTCGCTGAGCCTCTTGCGCCGTCCCTCTGTAGGTTCGCTCCGTCTAACCCTCCCCAAAGACCGGGGCGGCCCCCGCAGCGCTCAGCTACCCCCGATAACCGCCTCCAACAGTTCCCTACAACCCGGAGCCGCCATGACAACGCCTTACGGGAGGCCGGCGGGCAGGGCCCTCAGGCAGCCTCACAACCGCCTGAAGGCACCGCGCAGGTCCCGCGGAGGCTGAGGGGCGGAGCAGAAATCAGGCGCAACTGGGACAGCCCCATCCAGCCGTTTGGCGTCCGGGTCCTGATTTCGAACGGCAAAGCGGCCCAATCAGGGGCGCGGGTGAGGAAGGGCGCTGGGTTTGAGGCGGACGGTAACCAGCGGCGGGGCCGGGACAGGCGGTGATGGCGTTGGTCAAGGTCTGAGGGACGGCAGTCGGCTGAGGAGGCTGAGGGTGGAGTAGGTGGTGGGCGCTAGGATGGCAGAGCAGAGGCGACGGTTGGTGCAGTTGGCGGTGCTGGAGGAGCTCCGGGCCTCCTACGGGATTAAGATGAAAAGCGGGAGCTGTCTGGCGGCGGCGGCTCAACAACCCGGAGCGGCGACAGCAGAGGTAAGGGGGAGAGGCGGTAAGGTTGGGGCGCTCAGGGAGGACATCTGGGTCAGTGAAGCGGGTTAGTGACATGGCTTGTGCAGGCCCCGGAGGTGGTTCTCTGCCTCCTGGAGGCCGAGTGGGTGCTGGGTTCGGTAGCAGCGCCTTTACCGTAATGCTGTTCCTCGGCTAGCCCCTGGGAGAAACATTTTGACCCCTCCAGTCAGGAAAGTCGGGGGACTTCCCCCTTTTCACCTAGCGAGCGGGCGCTGCAGCTGGCCGCCAGGACGGTGGGGTGATGTTTTGGTGACACATTGGTTCCGTGATGCCGAATTCTTTCCCTTCCCCCCGCCCTTACGGGGCTCGACTGTTGCCAGGCAGGCCAGATGGCGGAGGAGAGGTCTTCCTCTTTTCCTCAGTGTGATCCGTGCTTTCTCAAACGCATGTCTCTGGTTTGCGCGAGGGCTTCTTGTGCTTTACTGGACTTAGTGTCGCTCCCTATATAATTTAAGTCTTATTTGTCTCTTTTATTCCTTCGGTTTTTGGTTTGAAGTGGACGATTTCTTACTATGATACACCACTGGGAATTTTGGTGCAGACAGTTCTGGTCTTGATTTGCCTGTGTTCTGAGGAGTGAAATCTGTGATGTTATCTCAAATACCTACTGCGAGTTCATTGAAGGAAAAGTGTATTTTTTGTCTCAGGACTCTAATTTAAAACTGAAGCATTATAAAAAATACAAGTTTAAGTATCATTTAAGTCCGCTTCGAAACATGGATTTCTTGGCAGACTAATTTCTAAAGCACGGTTCGCTTCCAAGCGCTAAACAAGATCCCTATGCAACTCCTATGGCACAGAACTGACTATTCTCTGAATGAGTATTCAGTAAGGCTGATAATATCTTGTAAAATGCTGCAATAACCCTCGGTCATTACAAGTCAAAAGTTTTGAAAACACATGCTTGAGTTGGGTTGTTTAGAAAGGGAGGGGGGTAGAGTAAAGTTAGGATTGCTTTTCCCTTGTCAATATTAAACATCTGGTTCTAGATTTTTTCTTTTCCCATTTGAAGGGAAAGTACTACAAGTATAATAGACATATGTCATAACAAAAGATGTCTGTTCAGCTGTCCGTAGTGCTTAAATTGTATACAAGGTAGAAAATGTGTATCTAATTAGCAACTGAGTGAGGTAGTAAAAATGTAGTAAAATAACTTTTTTATTTTGGTTGTTGTTCATTTCAGTTTTAAAGAACCAGCTGTAACATTATTGTAAGAAATTAAATCACATCTTCTGGTATTTCAAACAAAACCTAGTAAGCTGCAGAAGCCATGAATTAATTTCAAATGTTAAATTTCAAACCACTGTAATTCTCTACTTAATAATCTAATAAAAACAGAAAAACATATCTAAGAATTAATTTATACCTTGTACTTTTACTAATAACCTGGAATATGGATGACAAACATGTTGCTTCTCTTCTCTTTCACACTGTGCTTGTTTTCTTACAGACATATAGGCCTCAGCTTAGTTATGGCTTAGTTATTGATTAACCATTTTTCCAACATGGTCAGCACTTTGAATTTCAGGTGTAAGTGACCAAGAGTTTGCATTTATCTTTGGGCATGAATACTCTTCTAAATGCTATAGGTGTGTAACAGTAGTAATAACTGAAACAATTGCTTTCTAATATGTAACAGATTCTTGTACGTACTGTAAGATTTATAAGTTTCTCAAATAGAAATTTAAAACATCAGAATTCAGAACCATTTTCCAGACTATTCTGTTTTGGGTTTAGTCAATTTGAGAAGGTAAGATGAAATTACAAGAGAGTATGTTTAATATCCTTTACTGATTTGAGGGCCTTATAAGTATATTGACTCTTCGTAAAGTAAAAAGTGCAAAACCTATTGCAGAAAACTTTTTCTATTCTTTTATGGTAATGTAGGGTGTTACCTGTAACTAGAGGTAGCAGAAACAGGCTCAGATATCTAGAGTTGATAATAGTCTTCCTGACAATGCCTCTTATCTGAAAGATACCGTTTTTTGTCTTGACCACTGTTCTGTTTGTGCTTGGTGAATTGTGTGCTTTCCTTTAATATGTAGTTGGTAATTCCATCAACTATTGTGTAACATTAACTGAATTTTGTGTTTTAGGGTAAAATCTTTGGAGTATCTTTTTATGCATTGCCTCAGTCACTTGTGCCAGAATATGGTTATATTCCAAGGTAAGTTATACTGCATATTTACATTTTTTTTTGCCCTCTTGATAACTCGTGTCAGAAGAGGGAATGTAATATTTGTTTCAGGTCTGCTGGAGTTTCTGTGGGGTATAAGAATAGTTTCAGTTGGGGAAGGAGTGTCCAAAAGTT
The DNA here is from genome assembly GCA_013400935.1 of Turnix velox. NCBI lineage: Eukaryota > Metazoa > Chordata > Aves > Charadriiformes > Turnicidae > Turnix > Turnix velox. The sequence continues at coordinate 228,772 of VZTY01028677.1, read as the reverse complement.
AGATGGGGTATTCAGAGCTATAGCTCTCATTTGGTTGTGTTTCTTCATACTTCATGTAATGAAGGAGGACTATCGTGTATTATCTGTTTATAATAGTTTTTTCTGGAAGAAATAAGCTTTATTCTGAATGTCAGAATTACGTTGCTGTTCTTTCCTCAGCTTTCTTGTTGATGCTTGTAAGTATCTGGAGGAACACGTTCATACAGAGGGACTCTTCAGAAAGTCTGGATCTCTTGCTCGTTTAAAAGCTTTAAAGGTATTCTCTAAAACCTCTTCCTTTACCAAATGAGCTGCATTTCTCTTGATCATCTGCATGTTTTAGGTTTTGGATTTTCTTCAGTCATACTAGAGTTCCAATAGTGGATTTAGACTGGCAACAGTACCTGCTTTAGAAATGAGAGGAGGTTAGTCCAGAAGCTGTCAAACTTCACCTTTTAGCTGTAAGGGTTTGTTGGTTTGTTTGGTTTTTTTCAGATTGACTGAACAAACTTGTTAGCAGTCGTGCACAGTGTGTACTGTGAGGATTTTTGTTTAGTAATGTTCTCCCAGAAGGATGTGTACACGGGAAAAGTGTAAACACATGTGATCTGACAACATTACCTGGGTCTTCTTGTGTTTACTGTTAATGTAAGACACGACAAGGCAGAAACGAAAAATGGGGGAGATGTGACTAGATTAGTAATGCTTAAACTTAGAAATCTGATAGTGTGTTGAAGACTTCAGATCGTATTTCTTATGAACAATTTCAGAGTAAACTGGATCAAGGGGAAAACTGCCTCTCAAGTGCGCTGCCATGTGATGTTGCAGGGCTTCTTAAACAGTTCTTCAGAGAGCTGCCAGAGCCCATCCTTCCACTTCACCTGCAGGAAGGCCTTTTCAAAGCTCAGCTTCTAGGAGATGAGAAGAAAACTGCAACTGTGTTGCTGTCATGTTTGATGGCCAACAGAACAATTGAAGCTTTGAGATACTTTTTCAGCTTTCTGAGAACTGTGTCCCTGAGGTCAGTGTTAAAAGGGTCATAGTAAATGACTCCCAATTTCTTTAGTGGCTCCTCTCTTCGGGCAACTGCTGTTAATTCCTTTGGGCGGTTTATGTCTTTAAACTTTCTCATTGGCAGTTGTTTGCTAGAACGGTCTATTCTTTTGTAAATTGAAAGTGTTTTCTTTGTGAAACCTTATTTTGCTTTGTTCTATTCTTTCAAATTTATCTTCTTCATTGTTCTTTGGAAAGCATTTCCCCAAACTGACCAAGGTTTATTTCAAAAACAGTTATGCAGTTACCTAGCCTGGGGTGCCTACATCTACACATTAATCTCAGTATGTGAGAACTGTAGTGAATGACTGTATGTAATTTTTGGTTTGTTTTTGTCCAACTATATTTGTCTTATTTGTTCTTTTCTCTCTCCAATGCTTCTATCCTAACATTTTGCATTTAAATAAAAGGAAAACGAAAAAAACTTCTAACCCCTTTTCTTACTAAGATCCAATGAAAACCGAATGGATAGCAGTAATCTGGCAGTGATTTTTGCTCCCAACCTCCTGCACTCAAGTGAAAATGAAAAGATGTCAGCCAGTACAGAAAAAAAGATTCGCCTGCAAGCAGCTGTTGTGCAAACACTCATTGATCACGCAGCAGAAATTGGTAAGGTGATAAAAACATTGATCTAAATCTCTTGTTGCTCATAGGCTGTGCAGGTTCTCTTTTCAGTTTTTTAAATAACTAAAATTATTTCTCAACTAATTCAGGGCAAGTGCCAGCACTTATCTTGGAAAAGATTCCTGTAATGCTAGGTGTTGATACCTTTCAGTCTACTCCCTCACTGTGGGGCCATGAAGATAGTGAAAATGAATCTCCCAGTGGGTATAAGAAGAGGAGGCACCGCAGTGTTGGAGGTAGGTATGATGTGTGAAAATTTCAGCAACTAAAATGGAATTATTTTGAGACATTGGATATCCTGATCCTAAGCGCTTGCTTCTTCAGTGTATAAGACTTCAATATTTGCATCGTTGTGCGTTTACTCTGTGTTTATTCTAATATGTTTATTGTCTACCAAAGAAGCTATTTTGCTTGTGTTTGTATTTGTGAATCCAGACTGGTGTTCCAGCTTCTTTGAATCTCTTTCAGATCAGCAGAACACTGATAAAGATTTATAAGCTTTTTGCTAGGTTTGAAGTTATTCTTAGACACTTGAAAATATTGCTTACTTTGAAAAGTCAGGTCATGAGAAGGCAAGAATATAAATAACATGTCTGTTTTGAATTAATTCGTTTTGAAGTGCAACTGAATTGATTATTATTGGATAATATGTGCTCTGATATCACTGTTCTATTTAGGGTAGGCTTTCTCAGTTTATCTGTTAAGTAGGGTGTATTTGGTTTGGTTGGGTTTTTTTTTCCAAATATGGATGATCAAATGGTTTATTCTCTGCTCTTCTGCATCCTCTTTGAGGAAATGCTATTAAATACATACGCTTGACTTGATTCAGATCCACTTTAAGATTAATCTCTTATGCATTGCTATAAAAGTGTGTATGTATCTAGCTCATGAACTTGGAATATTAAACTGAGCAATTGAAATTAAGGCTATGGTGTTGTAAATGATGAGCCTCTGAAGTGGAGAGACTGTCCTATAAGGTGATAAGTGTTTGTGGAAGTTGAAATTCTGAGGAGGAACAGCTAGAATTTCATTCTGTGGAAATAGAAAAAGCTGACTACTACCAGAATCTACGTATTACTACACTTCGTATTTTCAAAGAAAAGTTTTTAAAACCTACCTGATATCTACCAAACAGCAGAGAAGTACCAGCAAAGGCTTGATGTTGCTAATCTTTGTTATGAATGCATGGAAATACAACTGTAGGCTGTAGCAGCACTTGAAAATAATTGCATTCTACACTTTCAAGAGAAGGAAAGCAAGTAAAAACTTCATGCGTCTGGGTTTAAAACTTGAAATGTGTTTAATTTTGCCTTTGGAAAAAAAAGAAAACAAACTCAAAACACCAACACAGAGTTAATAAAAAAGTTGTACATTATTTCTCTGTAAGATCAAAATTTCATACTCCTATTTGGGTCTCCCCTTAAAACTCTTAAAGAGCTTTTGTGCTGTAACATAACTGTCTAGCAAAGTGAGAATGTCTTTGAGACTTGCTATGAGAAGCACTTTGGGGAATCCCCTCTAGATCTACCTATGAGAATCCAGAAGGATTGTAATTTTTATAATGGCAAGTAGAATTTTCTACAATAAACTTCTGTTGTCTATGTATTTTTTTGTCATTAAGGAAGATAGAATTTTTCAGCTGTCATGAAAACAACAAAAACTGTTGATGAGAAAATCTGCAGTATAGATTTCTTCACGTAAAAATTTAAACTCATTTGCTTTGTCTCTGAAAGAGTGTGAATTAAACTTGAGTTGAAAAAGGAGCAAGACAAATTTCATACTTAAATTTGATTGCTCGGTGTGTCTTGCATTTCAGATGTTGTTAGTGGAGCATTGAATAAATTTAAATCTAACAGAACACCCTCCACTACACCTCAACAAGACAGAAGTGGTAGGTATTGGTGTATTTGTACTCAAAGCCCATGCTATATCTTGTGGATTTGTCAACTATATTCTAAAAGATTTTTTAACTGATGAACTAGATCTTATTTGAAGATAAGTGATTATGTTGAAATAGTTTAAAACTTTGACTATAAGTACAAATTTATTGAGGATCCTGCATTTACTGTTGTTCTTGGAGCAGCAGTGGGCTGTGCAGCTTAGGATTGCACAACTGGGATTGCATTTTTCACCTAGTGCATCCAAAGGCTTCAGTGCAGCAGTGTGGCATTTTAGCTTGGGAATGAGTTTGCCGCTAATTAAGTTCTTTGATTCTTACTCTCTCTCTCAAGCTTAGAGAAGATGACTAATTTTTGTTTGCTTCCAATACCTATCTTTTATTAACGTTTTGGATTTTCCTTTCTAATACTCTGATAATATGACAAAATCCAAACCTTAAGCTGTACTGATTGCTTTGCCTGTTCAAAGTGCATGTACTTTTACTAAACTCTTGCAATAATTTTCTCTGTGTTTATAAAAAAACAAAGAAAAAAATTACTTTATATTTCAGTGAACTTGCAACTTTTTAAGCTGTTAGTACAAATCTGGTTTTCTGAATTTCAGTCTTTCCATCCGTGACTCCGGTGGTTCTTACTCCAAACACCAAGCGTAAACTTCCAACAGATTGCTCTCAGGGCTGGTCCAGCAAAAAGAGAAGGTCTTTTAAGCATAATTTTGCTTTTGAATTGCTCCCAAGTAGCATTTTCAGCAGCAGCTCAACACCAGCATCAGGTACAGTGCAGTCTTTTTCCTTTCTACTTGAATTGGTTCTTCATGCTTTTAATTAAAACATACAGACTTTTGTTTGTGTTAGGCAGTCATTGATAATCCTCTCCTAACAGCATTCCTTGTACTATTTTCCTGTCTTAGTTAATGTTTAATTTCATCAGCGACTGTCATGACATGGATTCAGCAAAATCAAAATTCTGCTTCTTGTTTTCAGTTGCATTCATCTCTCAAATCTGCTCTGTATCACTCAGGTTTTACTGGTGTTTCTGTTTAGCACACAAATTCCATGAAAGTTTGAAAATTGTCTCCTAAATACTTATATTCCACCTGGAGCTATTTAATTCTTGCTATTATAATCCAGTCAGCCCTTGTTTTCTCTGGATGCTAAGTACTCTCAAAAATCTGTAGAAAAGGTTTTACTTTTGTTTGATGCTTTAATATTACGTCACTCCTCCGAAGTGCTTACAACTTTCAGGCACTTTTACAAGTCAAATTTTATATTTGGTTTCTTAATGTGCTGCCAACTGAAGTTAGCCAATTTAGAGACTTTTTTACTTTATATGAGTTTGTTTTGCCCGAGTTATTTTTTTTCCCCCCCTCAATTGAGTGATATAAAACTTCTTGCTTTTGTTTATGAACTCGTTTCATGTTCACTATAAAATTCTTGTTCCTATGGATAAACAGACCAAAGCAATGCATTACTAGTTTAAAGAAAGATCATGTATTTTGTAGAAAAGCTTAATAGTTTAATACCAACTCAATAATTTATTGTTGTTTTAGCTGTTTTGGCTAGGTTTTTAAAGACACGGTACAAGTAAATTTGGTTCAGTCTTACTGTTTCATTGTTAAGCTCTTAGATTTGTGGAATGCATCTGAAATTAGCCATGTGGAAACTTAATTGAGGTAATGCATACAATTACTTGCATACATATAGCATGCATTACTTGCATACTTGCATAATTATAGCATACAATTACTTCTGGCTACTTCTATGGATGCTACAAGCAACAGCTTAATTAAATAATAAATAAAATATGTGAAAATCAAAGTTATTTCAAACTAGCACTTCACACAATATGTAAAAATATGTAAACAAATCTAAGCTGTTTAAAAGCCTGGTTTTGATTTTATTAACTGTTAAGCTTTTATCTAAAAAAATGTGACCCTCTTACTATTGTGTGAATGTTTTTGTTCCTGTAGTTCAGTTTGAAGGAAGCCCTTGTGTTTCTCATGAGTCATCACAAACCCCTCTGTCTCCTTCAACTGGTGGTGAAAGTCATCTATCTGGTACAGGGAACAGAAGAAGTAAAAGACATGCAAACAAGAAATTATACAGGTAATTTGCCTTAAATCTCAAACTAAAGATTAATTTTAAAGGCAGATTGTGACCTTCTGAGTAGTGATGTGTAAAATCTCAGTCTGTATTTGAAATTATCTCTTTTGGTGTTCAAAATCCAGGGGGTTTTATTGTAATCTTAAAATTGCCAAATCTTCCAATGTGGTAAAGTGAAGCTCAAAGACAAAATAAGATCTGGTATCATAGTTTCCTGTTTATCTCTTAGAAGCTCATCAAGAAGACAAGAGAAGAAGTCAAACTACAGGAAATAACTATAAATAATGTCAGAATGTTTTCATTCCTCTCTTAAAGAGTTTGTGTTGCTTCTTCCCTTCTGTTCTGCCAGGGCTGAATCAGGAAAGACAGGTTGTTTTTCTCCAAAGGTTAGCCGAAAAGAAATGGTTCGTAGGTCACTGCGTTTGAAGTTTGGTTTGGGGAAAAGCAACAGAGAAATGGTAAGTATTCTGCTTTTAACAGTCTTGCTGAGTTTAGGTGCTGCTTTTCAGTAGCAAGAAGGAACTGGTAATGGAGGGATCATGGTATAACTAGAACTACCATCAAGTACAAATAGCCCTAGCCTTATTTTCATAGCAGTAACTGATTGATTGTTCTGGGTTTGGATGGGATGGAGCAAGAGGCTGGAGGAGTGAACCTGAAATCAGGCTGATCTGAATTAACTAAGACTATTCCATGCTGTAGAATGTCAGGGTCAGCAGTAAAACTGGAATGGGGGTGGTTTTGGCAAAGTAACCACTGCTCAGGGGCCAGCTGGGCATTGACCTATCTGTTGCTTTTGCATTTCGCAGATTGGGTTTTTTTGTTCTCCCCCACCTCCTTTTGTCTTTATCATTCTTTCCCTTATTCTACTTGGGAGTCAGGGGAGTCACCTGGATGGGAGTTTACCTGTCAGCCTGGGGCAGCCTGTCACACTTGTGGTCAGTAGGTCTCACAGTTTATGAAATTCCGATATTGAAGAGCCTAGGCAGAGAATCACAATGTTCAGAAGGTGGTTAAGCCCACCTTATTGCAGGTGGGTTGTTGCCTCCCTAGCTCTACGGGGGATTGAGAGTAGATAAAATGTGGCCAATAAAAGGCTGCTGTGGTTGATCAGCATAGCATTTTCCTGCAGGTTCCTCTCTAAGGTTCCAGATCAAAAGTTTATATGAAAGCAATTAATTCCTCTTATTTGTTCAAGAATACGGTACCAGGATATGCAGTTGGTAATAGATCTGCAAGTATTGGAAGGCGTCTTGCAAGTCAACAAGGTTTGGAAAGCAGAAGTGAATGTGCAAAGAGAGATGTGCTCTTCAGCCCATATGTCAATGAAAAATTCCCTAAGAAAGGTAAGTATCTAACAGTATATTAGATGAGGGAAACATTTTTGCTGTTGTAGATAAAAAGTAACTTCGTGGATAAAAATATTCCAGTGTAATTTCATGTCCTATCATGATTTTTTTCATATCTTTGAAATTTAAGGTAATAATGAAACCTTAAAATTTGGGCTCTTTGATAATCACAGGGGTTTTAGCATGAATTTTGCCTACAATGATCATTGAAATATCAAGATGTTATTCTTAAAGACTGTATTTATTTTCAGGCTCAAAGAACGTGAGCAAGTCAGAAGAAAACTTGCTAACTCCAAAATGTCAGGATAAAGTCGGTCACCGAATGTCATGGTATAGTCCTGCTGTAACATATTCTCAGGAGATCAGTGGGAAGAAAGAAAATCTGCCAGGACACTCTGGAATGGGAATTGGTTCTTCAGAATCTGTTCTGATACTTGAAAAAGCACCAGTTTTTCAAGATGAACTCAAATCCACAACTGTAAGCAAACAGGGTAAAAATTTAGAACATACACTTCGTGAAGAGGAAAGTATTTCAGCTGCAGAAACATTACTGAAGGTTAAAGAAGCCTTCTCTGCAACTGGAAGTAATCTTCACAGTTTGATAGATGATACAAAACCTTCCTTCTCAGATGTAGGAAGTGAAAGAGCGAATGAAATTCAGTGTAGCAAAGGGCTCAGTCTGGAGAAAGAATTGTTAGCTAAAGAAGTTTCTGAAAATGTAGAAAATACAAAACCTAGAGAGCTGCAGCAATTTAGTCAGTCTTACGCTGTTGACAAACAGCAATCAAAAAAAGATGAAATAAAAAATTTAGAGAAAAAAAAATTCAAAACTTCAATTGAGATTAAGCTTCAGGTCCCAGAATTGGATATGAAAAATGTAACTGAACTTCCTGTGCCTCAAGAACTGGCCAGTGAAGGCAAGTTGTGTGTTCAGAATATGATATCAAAAGATGACTTAAACCAATTAGATTGCCTCAGAAGAAAAGAGGAAATAGAATTAACACACTCAAAACCAGCTGAAAGCTGTATGGTAAAATCCTGTACTTTGGAAGAAGACACTGCTAAAGTTCCTGCATCAGGGCAGCTTTCTGCTTCACAGTTGCCTGAACTGCAAAATGAAGTAAGCAGCCAGTACACACAAGCTGAAAATTTTGATAAAACCTTAACTACAACATCAACTGTTTCTGACCACGGAAAGGTTTCTGACCACATACAGTGGTTCAACAAACTTTCATTAAATGATCCAAGTTCCACAAGCAAAACTATGCTACCTCTTAAGTTTCAACGTACTCCTGTTAGACAGTCTGTAAGGAGAATTAATTCCTTACTGGAGGCTAACAAACGACCTGTAAGCTCGCAGCTGCTCAAAGCAAGTGATGTTGGTTCACCACTTGTTAAATCTTTGAGCTGTGATTCCGCGTTGTTCTCTGGCACAGAAAAGACCTCAAAGAATTCTGTGACTTTGCCATTTCTCAGGAGTGAAAATACGTATGACCAATTTTCTGTATCTCACAAGAAGTGTGAATTACCATCCAAATCATGCTGCGGTCCACTAAATTCATCAGACAAGCCTGATGTTTCTGCTGGAATTCACGAACAGAAAGCAACCGCTCATACATCAAAGTCTGTTCTAGAAGATCTAACCAATCACGAAACAATGAAATCTGGGTTAAAAATTAATGCAAATATAAATATTCCAGCTGCTGACACAGAAAAGTCTTCAATCACAAGAAGTCGTTCAGGAAAAGAAAGAATTCGTTATAGAGGCTCTCCAAAGAATCCAATATCTTCAGTGAAACTGTTACCAACTGCAAAACCAGTAGATTTGTAAGATCAAATATGGTGACAAGAGGGCATATTGTAATTTGGTTAGCCTTTGGAAAAATCAAATTTGATTTATTTTTTTTTTAGCTCTAATTATTTGTATTTTTGATTTCTTGAACTGTATGAGTCAATGACTTGTACAATGTAATTTGTTTTACATTATTTTCTTCATTTACCAAAATTTTAGTGAATTCTGGACAGTTCATCCAAACAAAGCTGACATCTGAAACAAAAATTGTTGCTTCTTAAAAATGTTTGTGTTAAATCTCATTTGGTTATATCAGCTTCTAAAAACATGCTGTGGGTCCCAAGACAATTTTTGCAGTATTTTGGCTAAGTTTAAAAATAAATTCTCAGACATTTCAGACTAACAAGTATTTGAAAGAAAATACTTTGATGCTGAGTATTGATGATTAAATTTATTTACTACTTAGTTTTAAGTGTATTTTGATATTTGATCTCCTGCAAGCTCTGCTACTTTGAGACTGGTTTTTTATTTCTTTTGGAGTAAATTTGGAGCATATTTTCTTTGAATAGGCAAATTAGTTAGACTGGAGAATTATTAGAACATACAGAAAATAAAAATGCAGTTTACTGAATAAGTTAAGAGTCTTAAAACTTCATCTAGTGGTGTTCTGTAATAGGTACCGAGTATTTTCAGTTGCAAGCAGTACAATGCTTTATCTTCAAATGATAGGATGGGTTTAACTTATTTTTAGAGCAATAGCAACTACATTGTGCAGAAGCAGAATCTAGATGCTGATAGTGTTGCAAGAGCTGAATGTGAGAAGCCATAGTTTGTTAAAAGTTGATTTGCACAAGCAAATGTTTACATGTTTTGGAATTAAATCTGTTTGTCTGTCATCAGTTGTAAAATTATTTAAGAGTAAACACTTGAAACCGTTTATTGCTTTCTGTACGTGCAAATTGCTTATTGGCAAAATGTAAGAGCTGAAAGCACTGGATACTTCTGGTTTTAATAAAACCATTGGTTTTATCTCTTCCAAGCACATTTTTCTATAATGACTTAGAAATGTAGACTTTTTTGTCATATGCAGAATATGGACGTGAAAGAAATTAAGTCTGAATCTGCTGAAGTCAGAAGTCGTTCTTTTCTGACTCTCCTTTTTGTTCTTCTGGAATACATGAGGGCAATTCCCACAACTACCAAAAGACGTGGTGTGACGTAGTTTTAGCTCCAGTAGACTTCTGAACTTCTTTAGCAAGGTGTTAAGGAATAGTCTATTCGCTTTCTGTTTCCTGCCTGACACCTCTGATGGAAAACTCCTGCCTCATCAGCCCAGGCTGTCTCACTCATGTTAAGATATGACATTAGGAACACAGCCTAAGAGCAGTGCTTTGGTGGAGGTAAGCTGTGGAAGCTTCAGTTCGAAGCCCACATAACAGTTCACCATCTGCAGAGGAAGCTGCTTCTGCTCTCAGTGATGTACTCCTGCATTCCTTCTGGCAGAACCCTGTGTGGGCTGAACGTGGGCACCACAGCTCCCATTTTGTACCCTTTCTCTGAGGTAAGTCAGGCTCAGCAAAACAACTGCCAGCTGTCATAGCTGATGTGAGGAGGTGGGAGGTGGGAAAAGGACAGGAGAAAATAAAGGCAATGTCACGAGGCAGAAAAAATGAGATTAACTCCTTCTGCAACAGTGAGCTGTCACATCACTTTGTGTTTAGAAGATCAAAGCTTTTAATTTTTTCTGCTAATATGTACCAAATATTTTGAATGCTAAGGTAGCTTTGACATCATCACCATTTGACATCAGTGGGGGAAGCTAGTGTTAAACCAGTAAACTCCAGTGTTGGAAGGAGTTATTTTGGTAGGGGCCTGACAAACTCCAGATGTGATTCTCTAAAGTTGCAGGCTGTTTTTAGTTTTATAGAACAATTTCAGCATGCATCCCTTTATGTAAAGTCAGTGTTCTTTTGCAGAAAGATTAGGAACAGTAGATAGGTACCTAAAGGAGGTATGCCTCCCTGCATCCAGACATGTGATGTGAACCAGCACGCAGACTGATCTACATTGGGGAGTGTAGTTTATGGATCTCTTGTGATTGTGCCCCATAAATCTCAGTTACCCCAAAATGGAACACATCAAATTCAAGTCGGTAGCATTAAAGAGATGACACATAAACCAGGTTTTAGAAATTACTGTTTTGCCAATTGCTATTTAATGACAGGTTTCGTTTATCAAGATCCTTTCATAGATGTCCTCCTGTTTGCCGGGGCCGGTGTGCGTGGATTTGCTTCACGTAGAGCCGGTTTCCATGTCGTTACCATCTAAACGCGTGAGGGGAGAATGCTGTCGCTCCCCGGCACAGCACTGGCCGTGTTCCAGGGCGAGAAGTCGGCGCGGGAAGATGGACGCGATCCTGGTAACGGGGAATCTCTTCTTTCTGTCCCCGTGAATCCACCAGCAGGCTTCACTTTATTTTCAGGCAGCCGTGTTTAGCAGAAGAGGGAGACTTTGTGACATCTCGGCAGCGCAATCCCCCGCAGGAAGCCCTGGTACCTGCGAGAAGCTGGGGGGGGGGAAGGAGGGGAAGAGCACGGGCGAAGGGCACGGTGCGCACGGAGGATGCGCGGTTGCGGAGCCACCGCATCCGGGAGCGAGAGGTGAGCGAGGGGTGGTGCACAGCGGCCCCGGGGTCTCGGTGTGGCGGAGCCGGGGAAGGGAGGGGAACTGTTCGTCTGCAGGTTAACGGGGAATTTTTTTCTAGAATGCTGGTGTTTTTTTCCCCTTTAAACAGGGAGAAGCAGCCCTGCCTAAAGCTCAGCTCTGCTGCGGGGCCGATGGAGCGCGGATGGGCGCTATGCGTTGAGTTGGGGGGAGGAGGGCGGGGGCGCGATGGAGTCCCGCACAGGCGCAGCGGGGAATGTTCCCGGCATCGGCTTTTGTGGGGTATTTTTTCAGCCATTTTTGCCTCAAAGCCGCGCACAGGTGCCTAGCACCGAGCTGTTGGAGCATCTCGAAACGTCGAGCGTGGAGAAATGGGGCAGCTGTCTGTGTTTTAAGGAGGACAAGGGGCATTTGCGGGGTTTATTTATTTATTTGTTTGTTTGTTCATTGAAGGGTTTGGAAGGCATTTTTATTATTCTGGAATATGAAGGGGGGAGGGGAAAGAGCTTTCAGAAACAAGCTTTCTGATTAAAATTCAGCATCTCAAAGAAGACAGTAAGTGGTGTTTGTTGATAAGGTTTTTTGCCCAGTTCAACTACACTTTGCGACCAATTGGTGGGAGGTGTTCGGGGAGGGAAGGTGATGGGTATGGAGTAGGGAGCCTCTGGTATTAAGGCACTAATGAACAGTGGGTCCGTTTTGTTTGTAGTGACCGTTAGTGAATTTTATGGGCAAGTGAAAATCAGAAAATTGATTTCTGCAGTTTCTGAGGTTTTTCCTCAAAGAGAAAAAATTACCTACCTTATTTCCCCGTTTTCCCCTCCTTCTCACCGTGTTTTCAGCTGTCCCTAGGGGCTGGGATGGTAACCTGTGGTGTGAAATAATAAGACCAGAAGTACTGGACTTTTTTCCTCACTGTTGTTTGCAATCAAATTTCTTTATTTTTTTTTCACAGAGTGCAAGTGGCTGCCACAACGATGACCACCTTGCTTTGTAATCTGCTGTTTCTGCTGGCCTTTGGGCTGGCTTCGGCTTTCAGCCACAGCCCTAGGAGCCCTGACAGAGTTTCCGAAGCAGATATTCAGAGGCTTCTCCATGGGGTTATGGAGCAGCTGGGCATTGCCAGACCCCGGGTTGAATATCCAGCACACCAGGCTATGAATCTGGTTGGTCCACAGAGCATTGAAGGTAGATAATCTCTACTTTGAGAAATGATAAATTTATTAATATCCTTTGGTAATAGTTATCGGTTTACACATAGATGCAGAATATCCTGAGCTTAAAATTATGACTGACTTCACCATGTTGTTTTAAAATCACCACCCCATACCTTCCTTACTTGAAGTATTTTGGTAGAAATATAATATATAGACTTTGTAGAATAAGTCACATTGTCTTCTAAGTATCTGGTCTCTAGTATCTTAAAACAATGGCTTTACTAAATTCTTTTTGAATAGTGTCTATAACATGCATATCTTTCTTGTGAAACAAATGTTGGCTATAGAGCCCAGGGGAAGGGATACAGCTGCTCCTCTCTCCTGTCCTGAAGTAGCATCTCAACCTTAGGCAGCCATGATGAACACTCCAGGCTCATGTTTGGCTTTTTGTCCAGTACTTCTGGTCAGTCTGAATGAATAAATTTTCCTTGGAGTCAGTCTTTTATAACTATGCAAAACATCTGAAAAATCTGGCTCAAGTGTTAGGGTGATGTTGCAATTCATTGCTATTTGGATTGTAACAAACTAGCTTTTTGGGGTTATGGCTAAAGGTGGAAGGTATGTAACTCCAAATATAGTTTATGTGCAAATGTCAGGATGAGCAGAAATTCTCAAACCTTCTTTCAGAATTAAATCAACTTCACACAGCATGACGGGTCTTCTCAGGTCATAGCCTGCACCCTTTATTTTGCCTCTATTCAGTTATACAGACTATCCTAGCCAGAGAAATATAATTGCTGTGCTGGAGGCTAAGGGGAGGTTTAAAGCTGAATAGATATAACAGACCTAAGTTTATTCTGATGGATATATGCTTTTCTGCAAAGTTAATTGGCAGAGATTGGGCTGAAGGATTGAAACTTGTTCTGTGCCCTTTCATCCTCCTTTGTGAGTCTTTGTATGCAGAGAAATTGTGACAGACTGGTAGAAGCAAATAATTTTGCTCTCCACCTCCCTCTTTTCCCCATAATATAGCAGGTTTTTTAAATCTTAGATGAGATAAGCAAATCTCAGCTATTTGCCATTACTATATAAGTACAATATTACCAAAACTACATTAAGAATCTCTTAAGTGACTTTTTTGGTTTTGTTTTTTTTTTTTTTTTTTGAGAGGTGTTTGTTTTTTGGTGCCCTGTTGGGGAGAGGGGAAGTGAAGAAAGCGTTTTAATAATAATTGGAATATGTTACAGCAAAATAGGTTTTTCATCCTAAATACCATCACAGCAAAGAAGTAATTCATTAACTGCTCTTCAGGTCCTCTGTCTTCACTGGGAATTTTTGCCTGAAAGTAGGAGGAGAATAGAATTGGGTATGAAACCCTTATTATTTGTGAGAAAATCTGAGCTGGCAGATGCATTAACTTCCATCTGTTTTTCATACTGTAGGCTGCACTGACCAACATAGATAGGATAAAACCTGGTTCATCCCATGCCAGCATCCTCATCATCAACCCACTAACTATTCTGGAGTGCATCTGTTTTTCATCTGACCAGATAATGCATCTTAGCATTAAAAATCCAAACTTTGTCAAAGAGACCTTAATAAATTTAGCATGTTCCTACAGAAAATTTTTCTAGTTACCAAAATGTTTTTGTCAGGAATTGCCCCAGCAGCACTGGTAGCTGTGAATGACACCAGCTTCAGCCAAGTCAAAATTCCAGAAGTACCACTGATTTTTCAAAAGGCCAGATTTCACCCATTACGTGTGTGCGCTTGCGAACGAGGTGCTGTCAGGCGAAATTAATTTCCATGGCTTTGGAATTTGAAAACAAATTTAGGCTGCCATAACATAGACAAGTTTATACTAGCAGCCTGATTATAAGGAAATGTTTGCAGATTTGAGGGATTATTATAATCTTTTCCAGCTGAACAAGATCTTGATAATTTTATATATAACAAAAATGCTATTGCTGTTAGTTCATAAGCAGAATTTCTAGTTGTGCTCATTTTCCATTTCCACTATCTAAATTTTTTCCAGTGTTAATCATCATATTTTGACTTTTAAAATGCTAGAAACCAGGGGATGGGTGCATTGCAAGAAGCTATACATGGTCTTTCTCCCCTTGCCCTTTCTCAAAGTTTGAGGCTGTCTTGCCTCCAGGTAGTGAAGTCACAAACTTACTTCATGACAAAGACAACTGAAAGATGGACACTGTTCAAAAAACACATTTATCAACATGTGTTCTCTTTCCTGAGTAGTTGATGGCATGGCTCCCAGTGATCAGCATCAAGCAAAGACATTAACACCCGAGGTGATATCTCAGGAGCTGGCTTTATCTGACTGTTTAATAGCTTTTCTTTTTGCACATCCTCTGATTCCTAGAGGTAACAAACCCATCCTGACTACTTAAATTACACTTGCAATATTCCTCTCCTTGTTTATTTGTCTTTTCAGAAAGCTGTATTGGAGTCACTTAGCAGTATCTATAAAAAGAGATGAGAAAAGCACAGAAAAGCAACATAGGAACTTTTAATGAGTAGATGTGTTTCTGTAGTTGCTGTTTTACATTTCTCCCTAGAATTCTGTACAAGCACCACTGGGCTATATTCAAGTTTTCAGTAGGCAAGAAGGGAGCTTTAGCTATGTTAATGCAGAACAAGAGAGTAATGTGAAGTAATGCCTTTAGCATTTCCAAAACGTTATTTTATGTGTGCGTCATGGAGTTTATGAAGGAAGAAATCGCTTTATTGGTACAAGTTTGTACCAATATTTAAGGGGTTTTTTGGGGGGAAAGGTGAAGGGAATATGTGTAATTCAGTTTTCAGGACTGTTACATCATGCATAGAACGGTAAAATCTCACTGAAACACACGGGGGCACCAGTAGCTCATTTCGGGCAGTTTATAGAACTTACCTTCTTAACGGGAAATGTGAAGTCCAGTTTTCATTTTGCAAGTATAATGTCCTGGCATTTCCATTGCCTCATATACAATTCGGTGCAACAGAAATACTTCTTGTTGCAATTGTGTTTTGTTTGTTTGTGTTTGATTCAGTTGTTTAGATTCTATTTTTAAAAACACTTCAAACAAGGTGGTTGTTAATGAAGGAGCGAGCTGGTGGGACAGACCAGAGTCTGAAACTTTCGATCTGCAAAAGAGACTCATGCTGTCAACCTCAGTGACAACATTTAGTGGTGTCTCTTAAATTATGACTGTTTTTAGGAATAAGAAAACACGGTGTTTCTTTGGAAGGCTTTTGACTCTCCTGAAGAGACTGCTTAGAGCTACAGCGAAATGGCTGGGGTTTATTTGATTATTTTGAAAGGAGAAAGGAAATAATACTTGTTTATTGTTTCAGAAAAAGGTAGATACTGTTTGCCTGATTGAGATGATAGAACTGAAAAAGAGTGTGAGACACTTCGCTAACATTTCTTCTAAAAGCTGGTGGCTAATGACCTGTCAGCAGAGACACTCAACAAACAGCACTTCCAATGAAGCCTGGTCTGCAGAAATGTGAAATCGTGAATGTTACTAGCATCTACTTAATTTACATTTTCCTAATAAGAAAGCTAAGACAGACAGTGCTGGATTATCTAGCTCTCTGGCGTGTAACACACCTGCAAGACTACTGCTTGCTTCCTTCAAGGACAGTAAAATCTTCTTATTAAATTGCTAGAACTTTTGCTGCTGAATGCACCCAGTGAAACCCATACAGACACGACCTTTGCATGTGTTTACTTTTGAGCTGGTGCATGCTATACTTATACCTGAATAGATTTGGACTTCTTTGGGTTTCTAGAGGAGGTAACCACTGATTCACAAGAATACTCTATCTGTGGGATTGGCAAATGTGGCAGCACAATGACTAAGCCCTCCCTTTTTGCAGTAGTTGACATCCCCTGGGCCAGCATCTGGTGGTAGCAGTCCCTGGGCATCTCTGTACTGGCAGCATGCCACCAGGCTGGCCAAAGCCAATTCTGCTTTGCGGCTACTTTGTAATGTTGATTTAAAGCAAAGAGACCACACAGTCATTTGGGGTTTGGATTATTGCATTCTGCTCTATAGAGAAAGTCCTGCTGCAGTTGAGATGTTGTAAGTTACATTCACATTGGGACTGTTTTTGCTGAAGAACACATGACTTTAATCAAGCACTTTGCTATGGGCCTGACATTTAACAAACAAAATAAAACACCAACATCACTCTATTAGTCTCTGCTTTCTGGATGAGCTTGGTAGGGTTTGTTTTTGCAAATTGCTGAAATAGCCCAGGAAATACAATTTCAAAATTTAATATGAACATCTCAAATTTGTAACGTAGAATGAAGATAGTAAAGCTACACTTTTTTGTGCATTAATATTTCAGAGAAGGATTATTATAGATCAGACTAAAAATACCTACAGTTTTCTCTGTATTTTATTCCCCAACTTATAGTGTCAAACAGAACCAGAGTTTGAGTATCAGGTAGCAGTGCGTGTTGTAAGAGAGGCAATTTAGAAGGCTAATTCCTGAATTTAAAAGCTAATGACAGTGCCAAATGACACAGCCAAGTGATATCTGTGGATTGTAGTGGATTTTCTTTCAGTGATATGGCACAGTCTGGTGAAGAACTTGTATGTAAAATGATTAATCAATTAGAATGGGATTTGTTGCCACAATTGTTTTTTTTGTACATGGTACTAGAGGGAAATAATCCAAAATGAGAGGTAAGAAAGCAGAAGAGGGAAGGCAATATGATAGCTTCTGTATTACCCATTGCTTTATTGTACTTCTGTTTTCTAGTGCTGGCAGATGGTATATAGAAATTTAATATGAAACTGTAAAATTTTATCCAGTAATGGAATAGTCCATAAGTGTTTAAAAAACTGCCAGTGAAGACTGGCCAAATTATGATGAACTCAAGTTTTCTTGAGTTTCTTTTTATCTCTGCTTGTCTCTCACTTGCACAAAATCAATCCTTGGGCAGATTAGTTAGGATTTATAACATTTTGTAATTGTTCATAAAATTGTTTTCCCTGCTCCCAGATGAATTTTAAATTAATTTGCAGTAAGAAAAGCCTTCTAAATCTATTTGCTTGGTATGAAAAGATACTTTAGAAGTCTAGACAAGAGGAGCTTCTTGGTTTTCTTTATCTTGGTTTTATGGGCAAGAGACAGGATCTTCGGCATGCTCTGGAGGCTTCCAGGGGTGTTCTCTCTGTGCTTCCTGTGGTGTGTGCTTTCAGCCTTGCCTTCCCAGCTGCTGCTGGCCCAAAAGAGAAGAAGAATGTGTTCAGCCACTGAACAGGAGAGAAGAAGCAGTTGGTTTTTCTCATACTGTGGTTTAACATGTCAGGTTAGCTGGTCTGAGTCCCTCTTAGAGTAGTGTTGGCCCTGGTCTTGTCTGACAGGGCTCTTCATCTCACTCCTCTCTTGCATCTTTAACATGCCAATGCTTTTACTCAAGTGCAGAATGAACGTCGTCTTGTCTAGGTCCATGTTGGCAGAAGTTTTAGAATTATAGAATGGCGTAAGTTGGAAGGGAGCTTTCAGATCACTGAGTCCAGCCATCAACCTGATTGACAAGAACCATCACTTAACCATATTTCTAAACTCTGTGTCTTCCTGTCTCTTAAATAATCTCCAGGGATGGTGCTTCAACTACTTCCTTGTGCAGCCTATTCCAATCCTTGATAACTCTTTCAGTGTAAAAAATTTTCATAATATCCAGTCTAACCCTCCCCTGGTGCAACTGGAAGCAATTTCCTCTTGTCCTGTTGACTGTTACTTGGAAGTGAGACCAGTCCCCACCTCTCTGCAACCTCCTTTCAGGTAGCTGTATAGAGCAATATGGTCTTTATTATCTCAGCTTCCTTTTCTCCTGGCAAGACCTCTGATTTTGGAGCTGTAAGGTTATACCAGCTCACCAAAGCAGAGATGTGGGAGCCTTCTAGGCCCACATAGGGATTGTTCACTATGTTCACCATTTGGGGAGTTCAAAAATCTACCCTGGTGGCAGCTGTCAGATAGGCACATCAAGTTTTTCATCACTCTTTCGAAGAAGGAGCTGGGATTTTGCGCCATCTGTATTGAAAATTAATGAGTATGAAAGTGGAAATGAACAGAAAAACTTCATGAACTTCATTGGAGCAATAAACAGAATACATGGTCCTGTTCTGGACAGTTCTGGTGCCTCCACGCTTCACATTATAGGAGCAAAAGGAGTATTTTTCTATGTTGTCATTGATGGAGCATCTGGGTTTCTCACACAGCTGGTGTCAATGCCAGTGGATAGAGTGCTTCAGTCTTTCACATTTGTTGGATAGAAATAGTGTCCCTTCCCTCATGGGATAAAGTGGGTCACTGGCTTCCTCTTGTTCCCCTTGTTCATAGAGCTGTGGGCTGCACACATGGTCATTAATGAGGTCATGTCATGGCAACTACATGTGGTTAGCTGGATGTGCTTTCCTTTGACACATGGCCGACAGCCAGCGTGGTGGGGAGGTCTTGCTGGGTGCCCCAGGTCACACTGTGTCAAGAGGGTAAATTTACCCACAAGGTGAAGTGTAAAAGCTTTCTGCTCAGTCTGAAGCGCAAATTAATGTAGCTCATTAGAAGAGGACTGCTCAACCAAGTGAGGCATAAGAGATTGCTCTTGTGCTCTGTCAGCTGCTGGATTTCTTTCATTGTGTGTGCAATGTGAATAATAATGGCAAATAAGCTGTTATAAATTTGTCATGATAGCGCCATGGGTGTTACTCTGGTTCTAACAATTTCTCAACGAAAGCATCTCACTTCTTAAATGTTTGTACTCTTTGTGATTAAAATATGAGATAAAGAGGAATTGTTCACTGAAAGCGAGGTCAATAGTTGTGTGATGTGTGTGCTAGAGGCTTGAGAAAACATATTGAAAGGAATTTTTCTCTCTGCAAAGAAACAGAAAATTAATCTTTATAGTTTAAGAAACTTTGTGTTGTTAAGGAGAAGAGAAGCTGTCTGGGAAATTCAGGATGCTTGTGCATGCATAGCTGTAGTTTTCTTGGATTTTCTGAGACAAGCTCTTGAAAGGTTAAGGAACTTAGTATTCACTAGATTTCCCTCGCAGTTGATGTTAACTTGGAGTTTGTACAGCTCAAGGTGACAAGAGGTGCTGTTCTTACTTGGGAAGAGTGTGCCTCTCTGCATCTGGGGGAGACTTGGACACTTCAACAATCTGCTTCATGATATGGGCAGCCTGATCTAGCGGGAGGTGTCCCTGCCTATGGCAGGGGGGTTGGAACTCGATGATCTTTAAGGTCCCTTCCAACCCAAACTATTCTATGATTCTATGATTTAAGAGCAAAAATATGAAAACTAGGGCATTGAGCGTGATTTTCTAAGTAAAGGGATTTGAGATCTGGGATTTATTGATTTGCAACAGATACTTGTAACCCATTTTATTTCATATCCCCTTGCTAAGGTTGGCCAAACCACCTCTTTTCTGAATTTGGGAGTACCCCTGTCTGCACCATGACAGGGGATACTGTTCCTATCAGAGCTAAAGGCAAATTTCTATTTAAATGTCCTGAAAATTCATTTTCACTGACTTTCTTAAAATAACTCTTTTGGGGGACAGCATTGCCTATTCAGTTTGGAGAATAGTTTCTAAGAGCAGATTGTGCTTTACACTACCAGTATATGGATAGCAGCAACCGGAACTTTGGTGGACCAACAGAATTTCCATTCAAGTGTTTGATTAGAAGAGTATTCAATTTTAGCAGGAATATAGCTGGGTTTTTGTGTTTTCCTGGTTTTGGTTGGTGTTTGTTTTTCTTTCTCCAGGAACACAGTGGTTATGTGGCAGTTCCACCCACAGAGACAGTATTGTTCCTAAAAACATTGACCTAAATTTGTGCCTTGTAAACTTTCAATCATCCCAGGTTTCTCTAAGCTGGTGAGATGATTGAAAGTTTTTCCACAGTTATTGGAAGGATGGAAGTACTGTTCCATTTTTGGTTTTGACCATGCAATAGTTCAAGGCCATTGCCAGAAGAAAGTTACATATATGCATATATTTTAAATTAAATCCACAGTATGCTTAGGATAATAATGACCTCAATCCATAAGAGTTAAACTTCTAGTTTATTCTGTAGGGATGTGAAATGACTACATGTTCACACAGACACAGAAATTTTGGTTTTGCTTGGTTTTGTTTTGGTGGTTTTGGGGTTGTTTAGTTTTTGTTAGTATGTGTCACACAAAAGATAATTCATATAAGAAGTTAGGAGAGATGGGAAAAACATAGATTTATCAAGCTTAGCCTTTCTCAGTCTAGGGATGTCCTCTGAAGTGTTCTGGATTTTTGCTAGTCCAGTTTCAATGAATTTTACAATGATGTCTCCTGTGCTTCCATAGGATCAGAAATTATGAAAAGTTTCTTGTTGTTAAGTAGTCTTGTCTTCTTTCAGTCTCTGCCTCAATCTTGAAGAGACCCATCTTGTGCTGGTTTTGTAACCAGTTGTGTATGTTTGTATTACAATGTTTTGACTTGGTAGCTGCTGTGTATTTAATCCTAATATTTCTTCAAATTGGTAACATTATAATTCCAAAACCAACACAGCTTGTGAATTACTGTACATAGTACCCCTATTTGGAATATGTATAACATTTCATTTTTATTATTACAGTCTTTACTGAGTGCACTATTTATCAGAGTTTATAAGGTATGAGTTTTGCTAGCACTAGTAAATCATTCAAATGTGCTAAATTATGGCACCAGAGCAGGTGCTATTGTCTCCAGTTCTTTTGGAAAGAAAGGAAAAATCTTCAAACGATCCTGGATGTTTATACCTAAAGGAAACAATCCTTTATTTTAGTATAAAAAGATTGTTTTGTGCTCAATCACGGGAATTCTTGGCAGTTGGTTTAAACTTGCATGTATATATAGCACACTGGAGCCTGCTAAGTACCTCTGTTTTCTTTATGGATGGAACTTTGGTGCCAAGAGGTCTGCACCACATTCAAGCATAGATATGCTTCTGATGGGCTGTCCCATGGTGAATCATATTGTATCCAGGGTGTTCCAACTTGTATTGATTATGTGGTTCTGTAGTTTAAAACAGAACCATAACCTGATGCTTTTAAGTACACCAATGCAATCAGTTTTCATGTGAAGTACTCCAGTTCAGAAGAAATATTTTATCTTCTACACTACATGTTAGATTAAATATGTTTTGTACTTTTTTTTAACCTTGTACCATGGCATTATTATGAATCTATAGAGTTACTCCAGGCATCACCTTTGTGTTGCCTATGGACACCATGTTTCTAGTTTGTATAACTCTATTCTGGTTTTGGTACCAGGTCTCATGGTAAAAATCAGGGAAAAACCTCATGTAATACACATGTAAAATTTACAGAGCTACTTTTATGTTAGGCATCTGTAAAACTTTCAACACTGCCTTACAGAATAAGAAACTTGTACTTGAAGGGGAAAATTAGCATGTTGATTAGATTTTAGTCCATCATGCAAATAAAATTGAAATATATATGCCTACAGACTAGCTTGCTTCTGATAGTATAATTCCAGCTTCCAACCAGTTATTTGCAAATTAGAGACAATTTGTCTCAACTACCACTTCCAAATGTAGAACTTAGTACAAAATTTGTTGAGACTGCCTTATGTTAGCAATTTTCCAAAGTGATTGTGTTAGCTTACAGAATCAGGGAATGTTCAGGGATCTCTGGACATTGTTTAGTCCAATTGCTCTGCCAGAGCAGGGTCACCTACAGCAAGTTGCACAGGAACATGTCCAGGTGGGTTTTGAATGTCTCTAGAGAGAGAGACTGTACAACCTCTCTGGGCAGCCTGTTCCTGTTGTCCATTGCCCTCAAAGAAAAGAAGTTCTTCAGCATGTTGAGATGTGATTTCCTGTGTTCCAGTTTGTGCCTATTGCCTTTCATCCTGTTGCTGGGCACCACTGAAAAGAGACTGGTCCCATCCTCTAAGTGCCCACCCTACCGATATTCATAAGTGCTAATGATAGCCCCTCTCAGTCTCCTCTTCTTCAGGCCAAACAGGCCATTCAGGCTGGTAGTATTTGTTTGTAAGCTGGGGTGGGTGTTCTGAAGCAGCTTTCCTTCTCAGAGCCTTTATTAAAATTATCAAAATTGAAGATGAGACTGTTTGGTGGTGTAGTGATCATGCTGTTTATTGAACAGTTGTGTCTGTTCACTATTTAACTTTTATTTTCCAGTCACACAAATCCATTTCCCTCTTATTCATTATTGGTGGAATCTATATGTTGTCTGTATGTTGTTATCCCTCATAGGGATAGGGCTTTAGTAAAATACTGCTCTGCCATCACACAAGCATCCTGGTGTTCAATAACTACATTAAGTAGTCCTGGAGTGTGTGTGTTTTATAAGAGGAAAAAACAGCATGTTTGGAACTAAGTTTTGTCTAATATTCAAAATAATACTGTCCAATAGTGTTTAGAAAACTCGATGAACATCTGGGATTTAGTCTATAAATGCATTTGACCAGTAATGTGTGCAGGAAAGATCTGAGGCAGATAATTACTTTTAGAGAGGCATATAGAGAGAATGTCCCAAATTCCCAAAGCTTTAGTGGTAGCCCCTGGTAGTCAAAGGCAAGGAGCCCAAACTGAGATGTGTCAAAGAAAGCTGTAGCACACACCTTCTGTGCACATTTGGTCAAAAACAGTAAGTCTGCCATGCTGTTCTCTGCCACAGAGCTATACATGTGCTGGATGTAACCTTGCAGTAGTGGTTGTCTGTGTCCTGCAGGGCAAATATAAAAACATGCATCTAGAATTGACCTATGAAGTAAAAGTGGAGAAGTCACAGAATGTGGCGTTTCCTACCATAGCAACAGCTATGGAGGTGTACGTGCTCAAGAATTCCCACCAGTGCTATGGACTCTTAGTTGCTTTTCATCATTATTGCAGGAAACTCAAATTTGTCCTTACGAAATTTTTTGATTTAAAAATAACTTTCCTAGCTGCACCCAATTAAATTTGCTGTATTTTGGGTCCTCTCATATGACTAATTAGTGCATGTATTTCTAGGCTGTGCAAATAGTATTATTTGTTTCTACAGTGCCATTACCTCTTCTTGCCATGTTTTCTTCAACTAACAGTTATTAGAATGAACAGTAACAGTATCAGTGATTGAAGATGATCATGCAGTAAATATATTAAGTTCTATTACTGTTTCATGATTTCTTTTTCTTCATTTTCTTACCTATAACTTTCATAGTTAAGGAAAACAACAACTCTAATAAGAAGTGACTGATGTTGTTTTCTCATTTAATTTTTCATCATCCAAGTTATCTGGTTTAGGTCACAGATTTATGTTGCTAAAACCAACAACTTGGATCTGTCTCTGTAGCAATTATAGATTATTTTAAATCTATGCCTATGTAAATTGTCTTTGCTAGGTGGTGCACATGAGGGTCTTCAGCACTTGGGTCCTTATGGCAATATCCCAAACATCGTAGCTGAGCTGACAGGTGATAACATACCAAAGGATTTCAGTGAAGATCAAGGATATCCTGATCCTCCAAATCCCTGCCCTATTGGAAAAACAGGTAATTACACTGAAGCCTTTGCACCTCTCTCACCACTATACATCTTTCAGGCTGTAAGACACTTAAGCAGCAGTGGGTGTTTTCTTTCATTCTCTACTATTGCGCCATCAGACATTTTAGGTGTATTTAAAATTTATTTGACGTGTGCATCTTTTGTATTGCTGCTAGAGAGGGTCAGGTGGAAGAAATCATCTTGACCTCAGAGTAGTAGATAGTGAAATTTGTGGTGGTGTCTTGCTCCTGAGGGAAGTTCATTTTCAGACTGGCCCCTGAAGAAAGTTGTCATTCTGTACAGATGAGATTTACCCTTATTTTAGATACTTTAATTGTGCCAAGAGGAATGAAACTGTCTGCCCTGATCTCCAACCCAGACCATGAGTCAATATTCAAGATACCTTGGCACCAATCCATGTGTCTTTATAGTTTGCTGAAGGTGCATCTGTGCCAAGAGGAGGAGAACTATGTGGACAGGCCCCATGGTGCCTCACACAGCTCTCACTCTGGCAGTGGACTGGTGCATCCTTGGAGTGCTGGACCAGAACTGTACCAGAAATACCCAGCACATCCCTTGGCTTGCAGCCATGTGGGTGGCTAGTGCAGAAGGCTCTCGAAAGCAGTACTACATGTGCATGATATAGACATACCCTAAAGGAATTGATCTTTTGCCTGTTATTTAAGCCAAGCAATATCTTCCAGTACTGAAACTAGTAGTAAAACACCCATTGGCTGCCCTGGGAGCTGGAACTGGGGAAAAAGCATTCTATTTTTTTCTCATTTTTTATTCGTGAGCTAAGAGATCCTTTCAAAAATCTTTGCTGTTTAGTCTTCTTTTATGTTGTTTGGATAATGCAAAACAGTTGTCTGTATTCTTACTGTAAAATGTTCTAACTAGCTTAGAATTGATCAAAAAAAGTAAATGTGTCATGAAAAGTTTTGCAAAACGTGTTTTCATATTTCATTCAAAAGTACAACAAAATAGCAGGTCATCGTCTCTTACTGTTTTCTGTCACAGCCCATTTGGGGATGATGCCTGCATCTCTTCTGAAATAATATCTAATCTTCCATTTTGTTCAATGTAGCTGTTGTCTGACAGGTTGCAAGTGATGGGTTTATGCTCTCTTACACACAGACTTTCTGTCTTCTGAGCAGAAGTTAGAGTTCTGTTAGTGATTAGATAAATAAATTTAAAACCTGCCATCCAGAGAAATGCCTGCAAAAATCCCTTCAATTTTTCTTTCTTAGGTGAAATAAAAGTTGTTAGCTGAGCTAATACAGTCGGATCTGAACAGAGGGGGAATTCTTAGGGAATTTCTGCCTGCTCAGATAAATGGCTCTGTTGTAGGTACGCTGTGAGTGAAGATAGTATCTAGTAGGATTAGAGTAAAATGTTTTTCAGAGCCTTAAATGGAAATTCAAGTGGTGACTGTATTATGCATACAAATTACTGGAGGCCTTTCTCAATCAGGTCTGTGAACTTGCTTAATGGAAAACAATTTTTCCAGTCACTGTCTACATATGCACATTCCACAGCAGGAGTACATGAGCCTGGAGCACTTGAGCTTGAAGTCTTCTGGATTGGCATTCACCGGGGGCACTCATATGTCCAACTGCCCTTTGTATTCTCTACCAAAAGGCACAGATGCTCTGAGAGGTCAACCACATATCTGTTGTCACCTGGTTCTCTCTTGAGATGACCCTGTGCCTGATAAGACTGAATTAATCTTTAAGTAAATAATTTTTACTGGTTTCTGAGTTAGATAGTTTTCCCTTGTTTCTTATTAGCAGCTTTATATTTTTCCCCATCCTAAGGTGAAAAGAGAAAGCAGGATCTCTTGGATTTAGAATAACCTCCTTGGGTTGAATGAACTTGTTTTTATATGAAGACTTTACTGTTTCCCACATCTAAGGGAAAAAGATAGTCTATTCTCCAATTTTTTACATGTTGATCACACAAGGACAAAAGGGGAAGTCAAAAGGTATGTCCCTGGAGTTGCCTGCATCTGGCAGATGTAGCTGCATGGATGCCAAGCATTGTGCCCTCGGTAGTCTTCTGCATAAAACCTCTGCCACACCACCTTTTTATAACAACTTAATTATTTTCAGTAGATATGAAGGAAGTAGCAAAGCAGAAATGGAGTTCCATGGAGATGTATTCATTGAAGGAAATTCTGTCTTTGCTCACAGCATCACTTTTACTATGAGCTTCAAGAATTGCCTAAATAATTTCTACAACTTGCTATGGGCACTTAAGAATTTAAAAAGGCATCCATTCTGAATCTGAGTAACACACAGTTCAATGTAAAACCAAGCTCAATCAGTGGTTGAAAGGCAAAACAAAAGTGAGGGTGAGAGCTAGATTTGAAGTTTCGTTAAGTTGTGGGGTTTCGGTTCTTTTTTAAAATTGTAAATATATACTCAAAAATTCCCTTCAAAAGAAAATGTATGTGATGTTTTCCAGTCATCCGTTTCTTCTTTTTAATTTTTAATTGAGTAATTTCATTTTAAAAGTTTGTTGGTTACGACATGCATTGTGTGTTTCAAATCTTTTAAGCACTTGTTGCTTTCTAACATATTTTTGCAGTTGATGATGGGTGTCTGGAAAACACCCCTGACACAGCAGAGTTTAGCAGGGAGTACCAGCTGCACCAGCACCTTTTTGATCCAGAGCATGACTATCCCAATGTGGGCAAATGGGTGAGTACATATATCTTGCCTCTTTTTGTTGCATGCAATACTGGGCATTGTGGGATACTATGAAACACAAAGGAAACATTGTGCTTATTGCTGGAAAGATTACCACCTGAAAAGAAAATTCTCAAAAAATATAGGAATAATGCCTGTGATTGGTGACATGCCCATACAAACAGAAAGTGGAAATCCTGTCCCATGGGTTGACAACTACATACGTGTTTTATAATTGCAACAAACCACATTTCAAATTACAGTGAACATGTAACCTAAATTAGTGCTGGTTTTCAAATCATAGCAGGGCTCCAATCTGAAAGGTTATCAAGATTCAGTAAATATTCACTGTTCAGCTCTTTAGATGGCAAAAACAAGTAAGAAATGGATTGCAGCAGTGCTTTTTAAAAGTGAATAAAAAAAATCTGTGTCTGGATAACTTGTTCTATGGAATCCTTTCTGACTTAAGGATTTTGGAGAACTTGAGGCTGCTTATTTCTCTGTTCAGCTTGTACACTATATTATATTTAAAATCAGTTTTGCTCATTGCATATAATAAATACAGCAAGCTAAACTAAGGGCAAAAATCTTGCTCTGAGCATACAAGGACTTTAATAACTCCAGCTAGACTATTTCTGCAGGCTAGAGGCTCCAAAGAGAGCTCTACTACTTAATCTTACATCAGTTAGATATCCAATCCCAAATCCATCTTCAGGCGCCAGGGAAACAATAACAATGATCATAATTTATGCTTCTAGAGCAAATAATGAAATCTCATTTTACATTGTTATAACACTTTACTTAAGATTGCCCTAACCTCAGCGCTCCGTAAGCATATATCGATAAATGGACATGTTTGGCAGCCTTTTCTCCTGCTGTAATTGTGAGACAATGATTCATCATCCATAATCAAACCAGTGGAAGATTTATAGTCTTAATTACTTATTTGAGGGCTAAATTTCTGGAGAGAATCATGCCAAAAATCCATATTTTGGAAACTCTTTTGCGTTCTAAGTAATTACCATCAAAGGTTTTCATTTTAAAAACACCAGATGGTGAACTTGCTTATTTATGCCAGATAATGCTGTTAGTTTTCTTATTATTCATAAGTAATTTACTTTCGTAATACCCTTTTTGAGGACTGTAAAAGCTTTTCTACAAATCTTTGGCTGATAGCAATATTTCAGAATCAAGCATATATACTGTGTTGTCATCAGCAACACTGATACTTAACAAATGGTAGGTAATCCTTAGTGAATACTGAGCTTTTTAAATTTCTCCATCCATCACTACTAATTCAGGGTAAAAACCTGCTCACGCATGGATTAAAATAGACTGCTAGGTACTAAACAGTAATCATACCTAGCTGTGATGTAGCCAGCTCCAGATCTTTTTAATTAGAGATGAAACAGCTGGCAATATCCTGCTGAGATGCAGGAGAACTGCCCCAATTGCCTCCTCATTGTATATTACTCTACATTAAAAAGATAAATATGATGTTATCTGGTTTTATAGCAGGTTTTGTTATGTTTGCCTCTCTGGAAAAATAATAAGAGAAAAGTACTCTAAAAATTAGTTGCCTGAGACTCATCCTTTCAAGGAGCCAGCACGTATTCCTTTGTGTAACCACAGTAAAACACCAAATTACATTCGCGCGTCAGGGGAAATGGAAAGCCAACGACCTTGGTTTTTCATGAATCATGGAAGGAAACAGGTTGGTTGGTTTGTTTTGGTGACAGGCTCTAATGCTCACAAAACAGTACACTGTCCATGGCAAACAACTTCTGTAAGGGTAAAACAAATCTAGAAACTGTCTCATATATTAAAGTGTGTGATTCCACATAGATGCTAACTAATATGTGTAAATACTGCTAAAGCATAGATGCATATGAAGATATGAATACAGAAATCATGTATATTGAGTTAGGAGAGGGAAGAAAGGCAACTTTCTCATCTTTGGAAGAACTTTTCATATACCAATATGCTGACATGTGGGAAGTCTCAGGAACAGGCTTTGTTTATAGGGTAAGATGCAGAGTTTATACTTCCCCAGTGCTGAAGACTTTTTGTACTCCTTGTATGTGGAAAATGCAGAGGGTACAGTGGGAATAGGAAGATGAGAGCTTATCATAGACTCATAGAATAGTTTGGGTTGGAAGGGACCTTAAAGATCATAGAGTTCCAACCCCCCTGCCATAGGCAGGGACACCTCCCACTAGCTCAGGCTGCCCAGTGCCTTGTCCAGCCTAGTCTTGAACACCTCCAGAGAGGGGGCAACCTGTTCCAGTATTTCACCACCAATAGAATAATAGAATCATGTATAGAATCATAATGTGTTGAGTTGGAAGGGACTTTCAGATGTCATCCAGTCCAACCTCTCCTGCAGTGAGCAGAGACAACCTGTACTAGATCAGGCTGCTCAGAGCCCCATCAACCCTGGCCTTGAATATTCATTTCCTCCACCACATCCTTTCTGGGCAACCTGATCCAGTGCCTCACTACCTTCATTGTGAAGAACTTCTTCCTAATGTCTGACCAGCAACACTTATTTTTACTGAAGCAGTGAATAATTATTTCACAGGGTAGAAATAAAGCAAATCTTGCTTATCTGCTATAATGGATGGATCCAAGGCAATACAAAGGAAGGCAAATGAGAAGCAGGAATAAAAGTACTCTAATCCTTGTTAAAGAACTTGCCATATGTGACATCCTAATTTTAATGAAGTGCTAGAGCTAATTGCTCATAAATTTCATTTTCTTACTGTTATAGTGAACTACATTACATGTGTCATTCTTTGACAATTAATATTTTAAAATAAATTGATGGCAGTGGTGATTATTGGGATGGGAAATGATAGGTCTGGTAGCCCTCTCTAATTTCAGTAAATACTGAATTGTTCAGTTCAGAGTAGTATGTTCAGAGTAGTAGAAATTGTCATGTTTTATATTCTTGTTAAGACTAAATCAACTGAAAAAAATAAAACAAGAAGGTGCAGTCTTGCTTGTGCAATTCTCTTTTCATTTTATCTTTCTGTGTATAGAGTCCAGATTGCAGAGTTCCTGATTTTTACTGACTTAAAAAATTTCAGTGAAATCTGGCAGATCTGAGGGTCAGATTCTCTGGCATTAGTTAGAAATTAAAATACAACCAACTGAGTTTTTTTTACTCAATTCCTAACCTTTTGTATCCCAATCCAAGTAGCCAGGAGGGTGCAAAGTAAGCTCCAGAATGAGGGGAAAGTAGAAATTTGGATTCAGCATGACTCCAGGAGTTGTATCTTCAACTGGATAAACTCTAACACCTTCATTCCTAACAGCTCTGAAATGAGAATGGTGAGCCTGTCAAATTTTGGTGGCTGATGAGCTCAGATTCTTATGTAGTAGTACTGCACAAGCACACTCTTCACTTCTGCTCCATACCCTCATTTGCTTTGCACTTCTCATGATGCTTAAGTAGTAGTTATGGTCTTAGAACATTCCCAAATGGACTAAACAAAATATGATCTTCCTTAGCAGGAATGGTTCAATTGTAAAGGATTTTCCCAGTGACAGGAATGTTACTGCCAGTAGTCATCAAATTCTGTTTGTTTCAGAAACACTATTTTTCCTCTTGTGAACAGTGTAAGGTCAAATGCTTTACAAAGCGAGACTTTGTCGATGCTTTGTTTCCTAAAGAGAATAATTTATGCATCCGTAGGTTTCTTTAAAATGCTAAATTTAGGTCTTCCCGAAATGAGTTTGCATAAATGACTGGCCAAGAATGTCTCCTTTGGCCAACTTCATCTCTGTTCCCTTTTGGCACAGCTCAGACAAAATAACTGAGGTGGGGCAAGAGATAGGCCTTGCGAATTTGGAGTTTAATGAACATGAGAAGTACAAAATAGACAATTTTGGCAGATTTCATTGTAACACTTAAAAATGTTTGTTTTTTCTCATATCAAGGCTGCAGAGAGGGTAGAAGTGTTTGGTGAATTTGTCTCGCACTAGAATTACACTTTCTATTTATATAATCAGTGTTAGGTCAGTTGTTTATAGCAGAATTAATGGCCTTGTTTATACAGCGTTCTGCTTTTATACATGTAACTCTTCTTTCCTTCCATATTCAGGTTAGAGTTTGGTTTTGTTTTTCTTCATAATACACAATTGAAACAAAATGTGTTGAGCATGTGTGTGTTATTCCAGACTTTATTAGAATTCACTATTTGTATGAAATACAACAATATGTGGATGCACTTATGTAAACTATGGTCAGAGGGGGTTTTTTGTGTTGGCTTTTTTTTTTTCTCATCATCATAACTTTCTCTTCTGCCAAGATGTTTTTGGCAGTTTTTAAAAGGTTCACCATTAAAAATGCTACAGGCCAAATGGTTTTCAGAAACTTTATTGAGGGCACTACTCAAACAAAGGAAAATTTGGCGCTGAACTCCTTTCAGCAGAACTTTGTACTGGAAAGTGTTGAGATCTGGAAGGGAACAAGCAAAGACAACAAAACAGTAGGAATAACACCGATCACCATTTTTAAAAGGAATTAGAAAATCCCTTCTAAAACAAGGGGTTTTTGTTTTCTTTTTTTTTTTCTTCTGTTTTTTTTTTATCATCACAAATCCTATAGAAAGATGTACCAGAGGCTGAACACCTTCCTTAAATATGCATTTATAACAGAGAACACCCACTCTACATTTTTATACTAGCATATACATGAAGTGCTTATTCCATGAGCATGGATGATAATATAGTGCAGCATAGTGGGAAATGAATGACTTTTTAATTAAGCTAGTTAATTTAATATGACTGTGACTGCTCCTGCAGAATTTCAAAATGTTAGCAAGAAGATCCAAATATTTATTTGTGCTTTAACTTTTTTGCTAAAACTACACACCCCTCTAAGCTTGCTGATATTTAGCAGCAAAAATAGTATTTAAAAAGAAGAATGTAATGCATTTGATGGTTGTGATTTTTTTCTTCTTTCAGAGCAAGAATTTACTCTTTGAGAAGATTAATGGTGGTCCAAAAAGAAGAAAGAGGGTAACTATCAAAATACTTTATCAAAATACTGTAATCATCTAGAGAGCTAATGAGAATTAAAATGACCCTGTTGAAATGAAGAGTCATTCTAATGCACCTTAGATAATACATAAAATCAGGGAATCTGCCATAAAACGTCACGGCAGGATGCAGAGCTTCTCACCATGTACAAGCAACATTTTGTTGCTTTCAGAAGATGCACTGCAATACAGAACATTAATTTTAAAATTTGTTATTTTCAGTATTTTTAAATTCTTCCTATTTGAAAAAAATTATATTAAAAATTATGAAAATGTATTTAAAACATAATTTATATTTTCCCACTAAGAATATTGTTAAAATTACCATGATAAACACATATGAATATGTTTTTGAGTGTGAATGAAGTGGCCCTTTTGCTGATGTAATTCAATTCACTTAGACACTTACATACTAGGTTTTACTTCCGTTTAAATTCTTGTCTGTGTCCCACTTTCTGGAATCACAAAGGTGAACAGGTTCTCATCTTCCAGCCCCTGAAACATGGAAGACCATCCACATATCACAGGGAACATCTGCATGGTCTTTACCTCGCTGTCATCTATTGATAATGTCAGCCTTTGTTTTCTGACAAAAAAAAAATGCTTCCAGACAGAGAAGTCTTTAGCTTTGCTGCTGGTATAGTTGTGGGGTTTTTTTCTTGTTTTACAAGAAACCTAGCTCTCTGCCAGAAAGTAGCTTTTAAAAATATGACAGCACAGTTTATATTGTAAATGAAGTTTAAAATAACTGAAGCATAAGTGAAGCTGATTTATTTATTTAACACTTAAACTTGAAGTCTTTGCTAGAAAGGGAGAAGATGTGTTGATTTCTTACCAATTCATACATCGCTGGTCATAAACGCTGTTCAATAGTAAGTTAATTATCTATTTGGTGGTTACTATCTGCCTCTCACTTTCATGTGATCTTTAAGTTTGGCAAGTGGAAAAACAAAAAGTGTAGGTAGACACCTAATTTTAACTCTAAAGTAAGTAGCATTTACTCTGGAAATGATGTGGAATACTTGTTAATAGCTAGAACAGCATGTTAAAGTTGGATCAGTGCAATATATACATTCTTCTCCTGCCTTCTGCAGCCCCTGCTGCTCCCTTGTGCCTTTCTTCACAGATGTTAGAGAGAGTAACTTCTGGAGACAGATTGGTCTTTTGGGTCAGAATGTCCTGATTTTAGCTTAAACCAAGTCCTTTGTTACTGTGTATATAGTAGCTGTGTTGAGTCTACAAAACTATGTAGGTTAAGTAAATTTATGTGTAGATACATAAACACACATACAAGCATATATACACATTATTAGTATATATATAGAAAATATATACTGGAAGGAAGACAAGGAAACTTACAGTGATATCTGATTTAACTAGAATTTTGCTCACCTTTCTTTTTTTTTTTTTTTAATTTCCTTGCATGAGCATAACCCTGTCCAGAATCTAATATCCCAAATGTGACTGGAGTGTTTTGTAATTAACAAGTCATATTGCTGTGGCCTTGGAGCTGTGCACAAAGGTAGTTGGGAACTTTGAATCCAGCACAGCTGTATAGGATTAAACATTTTTTTAGTTAAATCAGCCAGAACTTTTGCATTATATTTTGTGTTTTCTTGTGTCAGTTGAGAAGGATTCAAATTTTTATGCAGTCTCATTCTCTTCTATTTTCTTTCAAAAAGTAGCAAGAAAGTACCATTCCAAAAAAAGACCAATTAATCTTCCTAAGAATCTTCAAATAATTCCTTGAAGTTTATGCAACAGCTGAATTTCACTACATTAACATTAAACAGAACTTCTTTAAACAAACACAAAAAAATCATTTACACGTGTCTTATTTTTAAGAATTTAAAGCATTAAATTTGTGCAAGTTTTATTTTCAAAGATTTTTCCACATTCATTTCTGGTTCTTCAAATTTTTATATTTTCACTTGCAGCAGGCAGAGCACTCAAGAAAACCAATGGAAATAAGCAAAAGGGCTGCTCTATGCTGCTTTTAAGCAAATCTATTAACATTTAACATCTATTTAACCTAAGGGCTTAAACTCAAAGACTGGCAAATTCCAAATATATTCCAGAAATTTGACAAGTACCTGGGATATATGCAAATAAAAGTCATGCCTATTTTTAAACTTCTTTTTCCAAGGGGCAGGGGAGGGAAAGGAGGAGGAGGAGTGTGGGTGAATAGGGAGAGGAGTTTTGAATTCTTACATTTTGGTGAAAGAAGCAAAGAAATACCTCAAGCACGGTAATTTCTGTGATACAGCCAACCTGACAAGAATCAGGAGATAGTGGAAAATTTGCATTCCTCCGAAGGCAAACAATTTTTATTGGCATCAAACCCTGCCACACTAGAGTTTTTGTCTATATTTGTGAAGGAGAAATTATATACTTGAATTGTGTTTACACTTACACTGCAACAGACC
Organism: Turnix velox; assembly: GCA_013400935.1. NCBI lineage: Eukaryota > Metazoa > Chordata > Aves > Charadriiformes > Turnicidae > Turnix > Turnix velox. The sequence goes on along the minus strand of VZTY01028677.1, from coordinate 194,438 downwards.
AGAAAGTGGGTATAAATAGTATTTAATTCTGAAGCTCCAGTAAACTGCTTGATACTTGCATTTACAATAAATACATTTTAATCCATTCTATTATTTTGTAAATACATGTTATTCTATAAATAAATTACACTTTATAGATAAAATTCAAGAATAGGCTTCCTACATTTCCTTGATCGCTAAACAGTTTTGAGACTGGATCTGTTCTTCTTCAGTATCACACTGTGCTGCTTACATAGCACAAAATGAAGTTAAAACTCTCTCCAGCGATCTTCTTTCCAGCATTCCCTTCTTCTGGCAGCAGTAGGAGAGCCATTTCCTATGCCAAAACCTTGCTTGGCTCTGCTGCTTTGCCAGCAGTTTTTTTATCTCAGCATCAAGAGAGGAAGCAAGGAGAGGTTTTCCGAAGAGGAGATGGGCTGAAGAAGTGACTTTGGTTGAAGAGGATGTTGTGATATCTAACATGTATCTTAGCATGAGGTCCATCAGAGGCTGGTGATTTTAAGCTAAAACTTACCCAGGCTTTGCCAGTGAGTTCTGTCTTATCAAGAATGAGGGAGTTAGATCTGCTGCTGCATGTCTGCTGAGCCAAGGGGAGGAAGAGTGGAGCAAAAAGACATTTAATTCAAGTTATTGCATGTTCCCAATAGCCCTCTTTCACTTGTATTGTTTTCAGTGGATTGGATTAAATTAGAATCATAGGATTACCTTGATTGGAAGGGACTTTTCAGATCATCTAGTCCAACTGACAAAAATCATCACTAATCTAAACTGTATTTCCAAACACTGTGGCTGCTTGTCTATTGAATACCTGAGCAGCCTGTTCCAATGCTTAATAAATCTTTCAGTGTAAAAATTTTTCCTAGTATCCAGTCTAGATCTCCCGTGTTCAAAATTTTTTAGAAAACAAATTACTTATGGAATTATTCCTTGTGAGCATTCCTCCTCCTCCTCCTCATTTACAAGTATTTGTCTGATAAGAAATATATATACACTGAAGCTGTTTACCTTCTGTGTATTTCTGTTTCTAATAAAGATTAATTATTTTAAACTTTTTCAGAGTGTGAATCCATATCTGCAAGGACAGAGGCTGGATAATGTTGTGGCAAAGAAGTCTGTTCCACATTTTTCTGATGAAGACAAAGGTCCTGAATGAATAAAAATGAATGATGAAAACTCATGCCATCCTCTGCTAGATCATAGTATTGCTTACATATAATCATCTGTTAAAACCCATGTGAATGGCAGCATGTTTATTATTTATATAATTGTAGATGAAAAGCAGCTGTATTTATAACAATATGTTCTCCTAGATAAAAAAATATGGTTCTGTTTTTTGTTAAGTTATGGTAAAAGGACATTTCTGTTGTTTTTATTTTAGTCATGGAGCAAACTTTAAAAATGTTAGTCATTTTAATAGCTAACGCGAGGTAAATGGTCTTAATGAGCAGCTTGTAAATAGGAAGATGTAAAAAAAATACCAGGTCTGACTCCAACATTTAATCTTAAATGTTACTTTGTTTGACACTTGAAAATTATAGTTTTATGTTTTGTTCACAAATAATGTTACTTAGCAAAGACAAAGTATTTATTTTACCCAGAGAATTTTGGCTTTTGGTCCATTTTAATAAACATTTAAGCAATCTATGAGGTTTGCAAAGTGACATTTTCCAAAATATTTCAGAGGCTCATTTGTCTCAGTTATTGCAGAGCAAATTTAAAAATTAAAGAACTGCTTTTTGACTCTTATCCACTGGAATATTTTTTAATCGTTCCCTGTCCACAACTTTTTCTGTATGCTTGCACATCTTTCTTCCTTATCAAGGGTACTGTTGTGTGGAAATAAATCTCTCTCTTCTGGTCTATGTCTTAAGACCAGCATTTGAGCATTATAATGTTCTTAAATTATGTGTCCCTAGAACGTTGTATGTGGAGATGGAAACATTTGTCTGTATTAATAAGATTGTGTCAACATCCTCTACATCTAAACCCAGGGTATGGAGGTCATTGTAGTTGAGCTTCTGGAAAACTATGATACTCTAATAACACTGGGTGCTATTGAAGTTGCTCTGCGAAGTTTAAATTGCCTTTTTTTCTAGGTAATGAGAAAATTATAATCCAGAAAGCTATGTTAGCTGTTTCTGAAAGATGAGAATATAAAATTACCTAAAACCCGTTATTTTCCAGATGCATCTGAAATATTTCAAGCCACGTATGTGGGGCATTGAATTATGGAAAACAGCATTAGTTTACAGCTTTGAACTTCAAATCTGTGGAGAAAAAACCCTGTAGTTTCCTTCCCTGTCCTACAGAAAGATGCAGTAAACAACATGTAGGAAACCAACAGAAACCAAGGGTCCTGGCTACATAAGCATGCACAAAGCATACATAAGCTAGCATGAAAGCACAAATGTGACTGTGTATGGCATTGGCTTTTTCTATCCCACCACTTAATAATTTGGAATAAATTATGTATGACAGTTGATCCTCCCACGTCATTTATGGGTAGATTGCAAAACTCTAGCATTCTAAACTGAGCTACCCTGTCCTGCGTCATATTAACTCTAAAAAAAAGCCTGGCAAACTAAATAGGATGCAATGCAGCATTGTCTGTAGTCACATGTGACACAAAACTGAGGGGTTTGTGTGACAGGCTCCTTCCACTTGTATTACTTGGAATGGGATGGGAATAACCCAGCCATTCCTACCGGAGAATTTGTTTTATCTGCTTCTTAATCTTACTCTTTTTACCTACGCTCCTGCTTAGTCTTCAACAGGAATTGAGAATTGCAGGCTCCTAGGCTTCCAGCTGGCTACAGGTAAGATTTCCCCTCCTCAGAAACCGGTGTTTCTTCAGGTACTCAACTTTCTTATCATACTTTAAATATGAGTTATGTTCTGTCCTTATGAGCTCCATTAAAATCCATTTTAATCACAGAAACTGTGAAAGTAATTTATTTAATTTTTTAAGCTCTTATTAAGGACTAGTATATAGCAAAAGGCAGTGTGTACAGTAAATAGGGGCTTAAAAAGTGAGAGGTAAAGAAGTAGTGTTTTCCTAGTAGGATCAGGGACTGCCAGGGATCACTTGAAACCCTGGTGGAGCCTGAGGAGCTGCACTTCTGTCTATGATAGATCTGCATAGAGCAGGTGAAGGAAAAATTACACAATTTAGAGATGGTTTTATCTTAAAATGCAAAAAAACCACTAAACCCTTTACACTGCACAATAAAATGATGTATCTTCAAGGAACTGTCTGCTGGAAGAAATCGAACTCTATGAGGCTTGTCAGAGTTGGGTGGATGGTTGGACTAGATGATCTGAAAGGTCCCTTCCAACCTAGATGACTATGACTATGACTATGAATGTGCAGTGGTGAGCAGCCATCTGCCTAGTCCACCAGGCAGCTTGAGTGTTTCAGTGGGAAGACTCAACAACACTAGTAAAATTTGAATAAAATATTATTATACCATGATAATGAGATTTATTAGTTTCAGTTTCATAGTAGTACTGAGATTGCTAGTCTTATATTAATAAAAACAAATAAACAAACCCCAAGCAATTGGCCCTCCTGCTGCTCCCACAACTGTCCAAATGTGTATATAGAATCATCACAGTTCTAGTCTTTTAGAATCAACAAACAAAGATACCAACTATCCCCCTCACTAAGAGATCATTCCACCAAAGCAATATTTACACAATTGTAAATCACTGCTTAGCTATTACAGATGTAATCACACGTTAATTAATCATGCATGTGAATTAAGGCTCATGTACATCACAATTGTTGTTTAGAATTGTCTTTAATAGATTATTTTAATATCTGAAAATGTGTTAATTACCTCTGACGTGTACAAAATAAAGTGTATTGCTGTGCAACATTGGTTTTGTCTGGTAAAGAAATATGTACAACTCAAACTTTAAAAAGGCTTCGTTTAACTGAACAGATGATAGTAATTGATTTGTGACACAGAATTTACTCTGAGGATGCATATATATATATATACACATACCTATATACACACACAAACATTTTTTAAAAGATAATATAGTCATACAGTAAACTCTGTAGTGAAGGTTATAAAGATATCAACCTACAGAAAATAATGTAAAAATGCTTAGTGAATTATTTAGGAGGGAAATAGCAATCCTTTCTTTTTATTTGCACATTTGCATTCACCCAACAAAACCACACCACTAAGCTGCTCAGCAGCTCATGAGCAAACCAAAGATGCATGGAACATATATATACACATACCACAGAATTCCAAGAGTCACTTACAGAACTGTGCATAAACTTGATCTGAAGCTTATTTTATAAAAGTATGATGAAGTGTATCTTCATCTGTTAAACTGAGGAAGAACACTACCATGTAAATTAGGTTTTTGGCTTCATTGTGGCCAAAGTATGATTCAAGCCCCTTCAATGTCAGGAGCAAGAATGAAGACAAGTATTTTCCTGAAGATGAAGAAGAGACTTGAGTTCATGCCCTCAAATCAAGCCTATAACCAGTAGCTGTGTGAAAATCCTGAAAACCATTTATTTTCATGATCTACAAAAACTAATTTTTGAACATTTAGATTTTTTGGAAAAAATCCTTAATAACACCAACCCAACACAAACTTGGAAACATCTTGCTACTTAGCTCACTAAATCAACCATTCCCTCACTTGCCCTGTGGATTATTTTTTATGCAAGTACTTCTTTCTTTGATACAAGTCTGGAATATCTTGTCCATTAGGATAGAGAATTAAAAGACAACTTTTCAGTTGGTCACAGACTCACATTTCTGGAAGGAGAAAGGGAAGATGGGCATATTCAGAAGATGCTGACCACATAAAATGGTCAGAAGGTGCCATGACCACTTAAAAATTTAAAATGCACTAGGAAAATACAGTTTTACACGACCTATAGGGAGAAGGAGTGTCTTCACTGTTTTATTAGCTAAGTGCATAACAGGTTAGTTTTAAGATTCCTCTTCCTCCAAGTCAGTGCCTACCAAAGCAATCAGGGACATTATCTCCAGTTTGAGATACCTGCATTCAAGGTTTCAAGCTAATGGAGCTGCCAATTAGCTTGAAGTATGCTTCCATCATGTTTGATATAAATAGGAGGGCAACCTGATATGCCTTACACTAAAGGTAACAGCAACAAAAGACATCCAGAACATATTGAATCCATTGCCATATGTATACGTGTGCCTACACTTAAAAAAAACCAAATTTGTTTGGTCACGCAATTCTCTTTAATTATTCTTAAGTAAATGTCATGAGCAGGAATTATCTCAAATAATCTGTTTGCTTTTAAATTACATTACTGTGTCTTTGAACGATGCATGTTTGTGGTGACTGGAGCCAAAGGCAGAGCCCAAAGCAAAGATAACAAGATTCCTTACAGTTCTCAGCCACAGCAAATAAGTTACTTAGATCAAAAAAATAATTTAAAACTAAAAGAAAATGCAGAAGTAGAAGATGTATTTTCCATCATGAAGGGCTCCATGAACAACACATACAGATGACTGATTTGGTCCTAAGCCAGAATTTCCAAAAATGAGACAACAAAATTGTTAAATTATTTCCCATTATACATGGTCCAGATCTAACATACTCAAGCCTTTTGCTGTTAGTTGAGGGATGGTGTTGAATTCTGGTTCAGCATTCTAATTCACTGTGAGAAGGAAGTATGTAGCATAACAGTTCATGTTTGCTTTATTTATGATGCTAACTCCTTTGCTGGGATGACACAGATCATGGTGGTTGGGAGAGCTGCTAGCCATGTGTTCAACACATGGGAGCATAACAAACTTTAAATGATGCAAGTGTCATGGCAGCAGCATTACCAATTGCAACTAAAAGAGCTTAAAGAAAAAATCATGTTCCACTAATAAGGTCTATTTTTGCATGTGGGGACAAGGTGGGAAAGAAATCAGAAGCAGTAGGAATTAAGCATGGCTTCAGACTTTAAGCATTAGGTAGACCTGAGTCACCTCTTCTTATTTTTTAATATAGTTCTTGTTACCAAAACACATGGAATCCAGCTTCCATTGCAATGTATGGGTGTCTTTTACATTTGGCTGCTGTGTTTCTTCATCCTTCTTGGCTCTTCAAGGAAAACAGTCATGGTATTCAGTGGGTAATTTTCATTCTAAACTGAGTGAGACAAAGTAGAAAAGCAATGACAAAGAAAAATAATGCCCTATTTACAACAAGCCTCAGATTCTCTCATGTCCCCTAAGTGATGTCATTCATTTATGGACTACTAAGCCCTATTTTTATGTGTAACTAACTACTTTTATTCCAGATTCTTGTTCCTAACCTAAATACTGCAGGCCAACATAACTCCCCTGGAAGCCACCAAAGATCTTTGTTATAAATGACAGGATTTTTTTTCTTCTGGGCATCTGATTATTTGTTAGATCAAGATAGGACATATGGTTTTGATGCTCAGTCAGAGCTTCTTTAAATTAATAATATCTTTTGAGAAACAAAAAGTAAACTGAAGAACCCAAGCAGTTCTTCAGTGCACTGTCTACATTCCAATGTCCCAAAGTCCTCTGAAAGTGGCTGAAATTCATGTGAGATAGCCCCTATAAGGAAATGTGGGCCAGATTCCTTGTACTAAAGAAGAATGCCTTCTAAAGTACCACCTTGTGGCATTTTATACTTTCAAATGGACAAAAGAGACCCAGCTTTGTTGCAGCCTTTCTGGTCATCATGGATCTGAAGTTACAAGATGACTTGTTTTCAGGGACCATCACGAGTACAAGTTATCCTGCAGTAATATACATTTCTTTGAGTTTAAAATACAGTATTTATCTTCTGCTTTACTAGATCAAACTATATTGTAATTTCTGGGGTTCGCCAACAGTGTTGCCTAGCTCCTGGTGTGTTATCATGTTCCCAGCAGCAACCTATGAGGCATTAAAAGAAGAATTATGCACAAACTTGAAGATAGTACCTTCATAGAATGCCCCTAAACTATCAGTTGCTTGTTAAAAAGACTTTGTCTTTATGTTGTGTATCTGGGGGTTTACCGAACTGGCAGTCGCAGGGTGGACAGTTGTAAAGATGTTGAAAGCTGGCTCCACTAAAGGCTTAAGTGCCCACAGTGGGCACAGTAGAATAAAGACACCAAAGTCCAAGCATACAATCCTCAAACACTGCCTCCCTTGACTAGTTCCTTAGGCAACTGAAGTCTAAGCACAACTATGTTTTCTTGTCCATTAAGAACCTCAGGCACTTAAACTTCTGTGCATGCCCAGGACTATTTGGAACCTGGCGATTCTGCAAAGCTCTTTACCCATCTCTGTCCTGAAACCAGTCTGAATCCATAGATATGGCACATAAATCCTGTAGTCATTGAAGGGAGCAGCCTTGTAAGTACCCACCTTACGCATGTTTACAGCACATGGACTATACAAACCACCGCAGCAAAAGTATATGGTTTTTTTCTCTTTTTTCTTTTTTTTAAATAGGTGTCTGGAAGAGGTTCAACAAAAGAATAGAAACCCTGATAGCACCAGACAGGGAGGCCAGGAACAAACCCCCATTTGTCATCCAGTGGTTAGTAAGGCAGGGTGAATATGAGGAAGAAGAGGGTTACACCTGGGCTCCAGCTAATCCTCAAGAAGTGTTTGGGTTGCCAGTCAGGCACTGGATAAAACTACGAAGGTAGTGTTAGAGCAAGGTGAAAACAAGCCAAGCATCCTCCATCATCTCCCCTCGGTAGATGGCTTATTTTGGTTCCTTGTCTTGATTTCATTGTTTCCCGAATCACTCAACAGCTTCAGATGAGAAGTGCAGAGGCCTCGCATACAAATAGGCTCTTGCCTCATGACCAAGAGGCTACACCTCTGGAGGTGCACTGAACACTCCAGTGAGTAGATAAAAACAGTCTTTCTTTTATTTTCTGATTCCTGAAACAATACTGGCCTTCTTTACCTCACTTTCAATATATTATTTTTTCAGGAAAACTAGATGCATTTAGCTGCTACCTAAATAATTGGAAGAACATTTAGTGTGACATGGAAATTAGCAAGAATTTATTCACTTGACTCTGCTTTCCTTATTCTAGCAACTTCCATCTGTTGAAAAGGAAGCATTTAAATCCCCCCTTCAGTGACAAATTCAGTCTTGCAATTATTGTCACACATAGGTTTCACTGACAAAGACATCCAGTGATTCTAATGGATGTTACTAGTATCCCTAGCAGGACATCTCCTTAGGGCAAGACATATCATGTTACAAGCATTTTCAGCGTTAAAGCTAAGATGCAATATTTTTCTCCACACCAGCAGGAATAATTCTTTTCAAGATGATTTCAGGTGGAATTCTCTCTATTAAAATATGCAGCACCAAATACCAAAGAGGCTTTCAATCTTTTCCAGAAGCTGGCGGTAGTATAGCCAAAGCCACAGAGATCAGGACCCAGATGAAAAAAAAATAGTTTGGAGATATCAAAACATGAAAGTATTTGGTCTTACAAAGCACTGCTCTAGATTAGAAAGTCCTATTTGGTGATGGTGGGTTTTGTCTAGGAAGGAGGTTTTGTTACACGAGATTGCAGTAGTCAGCTAATGAGCAGAGACTTTCTCAATAATTTTTTTCTCTTTCCAGTGGATAAAGAAGTGCTTTCTGCCTCCAGATAGACTGTGCCCTCACTTGGATTTGTCTCTAATTACATCAAGATAAAAAACACTGTACCTTGCGTCTGGTATGTTTTTACACTGTGAATGCAAATGCTGTCTCAGTGTAAAACCTCCAGCATATACACAGCCAAAAGAAGTGATAAACTGAATTCAAGAACTTACTGTATTTAAAAAGAGGAATTCTTCTTTGCTTCACAAACTGGAAAACATCCTGCTCATTTCTGTTTTCTTTTTGGTCATATCAGAAGAACAAGAAATAGCATTATATTTTTCTTTTTTTTTGATGTATCCAATATCTTTTGGTGACAGCAGCTCCCAATAATTCTTTCCTTTAAATGTTCTGTTATATTTTTGAGAAAAGAAAAAACATGCAATTTTTACTGTGAATTCCTATATTTATTTTGAAACTCTCACAAGCAACAATACTACCTCCTTCCTTCCTTCACAAGGAGTTTGGTTCCGTCTGGTTGAAACTCAAAAAGCCCAGACTGATCTGAAGTGTAGTTGGTTTAGTCACTAGTGATTTAAACTAGAGTTATAGAAACATAGAATGTTTGGGTTGGAAAAGACCTTAAAGATCATCTAGTTCCAACCCCCCTGCCATGGGCAGAGATACCTCCCACTAGAACAGGTTGCTCAGTGCCTCATCCAGCCTGGCCTTAAACTCCTCCAGGGAGGGGACATCCACAACCTCTCTGGGCAACCTGTTCCAGTTCTTCTTCACTCAGATCTTTAGTGCATTAATACCTCCCAGGGAGGGGAAAGAAAACTGTTTACACTTTTAGACTTTTTGAGAGTGCATCCAAATACTCTGAGTGTTTGGTGCCTGATGAATTACAAACACCTAAAAGACTATGCCCAAGACCATTTACAGAATCTTTGTGTAAATGATCTTTTACTTTTACAGGCACTTCAAACTGCATGTTACTTGTGAAATAAATAAAAGAATGAATAAATAAATCATTTAATCAAACTACCAGTGAAAGCAGCTATTGGAGACTTGCTGGGCAGTGTGGTTGGACCCAGAATGCAAGACAGACAGCTCTTCCCCGGCTCTGAGCAGCTCCACAGAAAGAAACAGTGATTCTTATTGTAGCTATACTTGGAGAATAAAGTAAAAGGACTTGAAACGCACTAACTAGAATTCAAGGTACTGTAAGAAAGGGAAAGATCAATGAATAAATATCCAAATGCCCTTTAACCAAACCAGCTAAATGGGATACTTTTGACAAGGAAACAGGAGAAGGAAAACAGAACAGTTGGAAATATCAAGATGAGATTTGGCCCTCAGCTCGTCTGTGTAGTTTCCCAGAAGTGATTTTTTTGGCAGTTTTTGAAAGAGTAAATTTTTGGTAACCATACAGATAAAAAATAGACTATTTTTGTATTTTATTATTGTATTGTGCTTTTAATTCTAAAGTCCGTGAAGTTTAGCATTCTAACACGCACATCAACTAGAGGAAAGACACATAGATCTATCAATTATTCGTGGGTCTCTTAGAAAGACTCGCCTGACTCAAGCCTCTTGGCTTGTTGTATGCACTTAATTTTATACACTCCTAATAGCCCCACTGAAAATGAAGCTCAGCATCTGGCAAGTCTCTGCAGGATTTGGGTCTGAATCTAAGTTTAGCAAAAAATTCAAGTATGTGCACAAGTTCACCCTTCCTACAAAGTCACTTAACTAACATTTTGTATTTATATATAGAATTAAAATGCTGTTCAAGTCAACAAAGCTGCTAAATCGTAGCCTTATCTTTAGCAGTTCTTTTAGATAACTACAGCCAGTTAAACACTTCTTCATCTGCCTTTAGATTTTTTTGTCCACAGCACTGAAAACTTGGCTCATTCACTGGAAATATAATTTTTAAAATTTATTTTGAAGAATTACAGAAGTTAAAAGGTCTTCTTCCCCATTAAAAGCTTTCAGAAATTTCAATATGGGTGCATTGAAGAATGTAGACACAAAATTGGTGAAAATTTAAAAATTGCAATGTAACTTCTCAGAATAAGTTGAAGCCTCAACTCTTCTTATTATCCAAATCATTTCATGGGAAGTTTGGTATGAAACCAGCTTTATTGTTTTAAGCCAAAATGGTTCTGGTGTCTTCAAAAACTCTGTGCCCTGTTGCACAGAGGGATGAAAATCAGAGGGATGAAAAAAGGGGAAAGGATTAAGGTATGGAGAGGTTCTTCTTCACAGAATTAAAATATAGCAGTGAGGAAGAGTTCAGTTTCTTAGCAGCTGCATTAGTAGTCATTGTAAGAAGCGAACTCACCACTGCTGGACAACAGAGTTCTTTCCTTCCCATAATGCAGTAGCCATTTTTGTGACACTGTGCTGGATTTCAAACATGAAATGCAGAATTTCTACACAGTCTAAATAAAGTTGTTATCTAAAGCCAAAAAAGGGCTTTGGCTCTTTCATTCCTGCAAAGCTACTTCTTTTCTCTGCTATTCCATTTTTCACCCAGACCTTGCCAGGAAAAAGGAACAGATAAGATTCAATATTTGAAAAGAGTGCAATGGGATAAAAGAGAAACGCAATAGAAAAGCCTTGCAAACTGTCTTAATAAAATAGTTCTCCTGTTTCTCTTATTCCTTTTTTCTTTTACTGCAAGCAGTAAGAGTCAGCAACAGAACCAGACTTCTTCCCTTCCAGCTGCATACCTTATCTGGATGGCTGAAATCCAGCACTCCATGGTTGCTGCACAGGAGCCTCCATACTGCAAGGAGGAGACAGCACTCCCCTTCGAGGTGACATCCCGAGTTACAAGTGGTCAGACAACAAGCTGTCTTCCATAACAGCAAGAAAGGAGTAAAAAGGATTGTTTCACCACAACAAGGGTATGAGGTATCTATACAGGTCTTATAAGTAATGGATGTAATCTAAGATGTTGGGACAAAGTGTAGGTGTGAGAAGTGAGTCTTTAAGTTTTGCAACATAACTGGGAACTGTATTTCATAGCTGTCATATCTCTGGAATTTACTAGGAAAGCAAATAACACAACAAGCTCCTTAGATACCTCCTTTCATAATAATACTTCATTATGGCTTCAGACTATAAGGGCTTCTTATGCTCACACTAGCTCAGTTTGCTTAGCTGAGTCACTTCTACTATCACATTGCTCCAGAGCTGCCCTGAAAGCAAAGCATGTCAGCAAACACCTCCTACAGATTCATGAGACAGAAGGAAAAGTAAAGCAAATGCATGAGGGCAGAGGAATTTTTCACGGGTATTTTATGGTGTTCATTTTTCTTGGCAAATTCTGTTACGGCCATCAAATACATAGGATACATCAAAAAAAAAAAAGAAAATTGTAAAAAGAGTTACAGAAAGGTTAGCCTGACAAATGATATTTCCTCATTTGGCATGAAAGTCTATACTTGTCCAGCAGTCAAACTTTACCCCAATAAAATAAGCTTTTCTAAATCACTTTTGAAAAATAATCACATATGGATTATATTATATATGTAGGTGTTTTGAGGCCAGAAAACATATTTTTTGTTCTACGTCTGCAGCACATAGCAGAGTGGAATGCGAGTAGGTGACCATGGCTCTAGGTGCAGAGACTATTACAAGCCCATAACCTGACTCTGCATGCAGTAGATGCCAAACAAGAAAATTTTCAAGCATACCAGGCCACCAGACTTTCAAAGTATTTAGGTGCTAAAAGCTAGGGATTTTAACTTGAACTTGCCCATTCTTTAGGTTTCCAGTGTTCTGTTTCTGAACATTCACAAATTAAATTCCTAAATGGAGAACTACTTTGTTAAAAAAAAAACAACCAAACCACAAATTAAACAGCATTTCATTTAAATAAAACAACCACATACCAAAGTAAGCATTTTTCCTTGCTTAATTTTCTCTTATTCAGTTGATGGAAATCTAAGCATTAAATGTTGATGTTCTTTAGACCTGAATCTAAAATACCAATTTTTCAGTAAGTAAAATTTATCCAGATCTTTCTTCTCAGGTTGTGAGGTGGTGCCTCAGCCACATGGATGTTAATTCTACAACTCAAATAAGACAAAGATTTGAATTCTTTAATTAAACAGAACTTTGCTAGCCTCAAATAATTTTTACACAGTCTCAAGTTTATTTTTTCTAGTAAAGTTCATGACAAATTTAATTCAATTCAGAATAACTTCAGCCTTTTCTGTTATTATTTTATATGGCTTGGTATGAAGTACAATGGTCAGATAAGGTTCAGCTACCCTATTTAAATGAGTATTTTTTTCAGACAACAATCTGTAATAGAATACATAATGGGGTACCTGAACAAGAGCATAGGACTGGTATGTTGATAGAGTATCTTGAAATCAGAGCCCACAACTTCTTCCTCCATCTTGTGCCACTTATTACTATTACTGTCTACCTACTTAAGTTTGGAATAAAAGGTGAAAAACATTTTTTCCTTGTTGGCTTATCATAAGGCTTTTAGTCCATTACTTCTGAATACATCTTCTTTGAGTATCACTTTTTTTTCCATGACAAAACATGGGATTTTTTTCATCATGTAATGCAAACAAGCTCCCATACCCAGGTAATAATGTAATGACAGAGCATTGCTATGCACAGCCCACCCAACACACACTGTATATAATCTTGCTCATGCTCCAGGTTATAAAGTACACTGCTTATCTTGCCCATCAAGACAGGAAAATCAGCTGTGTGCACCATCATGAGGTTGACAATACCCATAATCAAAGAATCACAGAATGGTTTGGGTGGGAAGGGACCTTATAGATCATCTAGCTTCAACCCTCTTGTCACAGGCAGGGACATCTCCCACTAGACGAGGTTGCTCAAAGTCACACACACAATGTCAGGGATTGGAAGGGACCTGGAGAGATCATCTAGTACAACCCCCCTGCAGGAGCAGGAACACCCAGACTGGAAAACAGCCACTGCCACAGGCTCAAGTCCAAGTCTCATTTCCATCCTAGGATTGCTGGGGACAGTGACAGAGCCTGGGCTGTAGATGGGCCACGGCCATCGTACTGCTGTCCACCTCTCCCATACCGCGCCACCTCCCTCCAACTCCTCCTCCAGCATGGCAAAGCACACACGCAAGTCACATTGATTCAGATGTACACACACATGTGCAAAAGAGCAAATGCTGTCTCAACAAAAACACAATGATGCTGAAAAAACTCATTAAAGAGGTACAGAGCAATGGCCTACACAATTTACGCCATTTACACACTATTTTCCAGGCAGTTGTAAACCCCAACACAATGTTAGACCTTCCTTACTCTTCCCTCACTTTACAGAGGTACTTTATTTTCCTAAAGGATCTTCTACAAGTAGTTAAGTAAATTTGCTTTTCCCCCCAGTCTTTCTCCTTCCCTGAAGGCATCACCCTTCCCCTGTGGTGGCCCAGATCTGAGCCACCAAGAGGAGAGGTTCTGGACCTGCTCATGGACCCTGAAGCAGTGAGACCTCCCTCTCCTATTTCCACATCTAGCATCACTTTTTTTGCTAGAAAATATCCAATTCTAGGTACTGACTGCTCCCCATCCAGCTTGGTCTTGAACACTTTCAGACATGAGACATCTGCAACTTCTCTGGGCAACCTGTTCCACTGTCTCACAAACCTCACAGTGAAGAGTTGCTTCCTAGTATCTAACCTAAATTTCCTCTCTTTCACTTTAAAACCATTACCCCCTGTTCTGTCGCTCCTCATCTTATTGCCCCCCTTTAAGGCACTGAAAGGCTGCTCTAAAGTCTCACTGGAATAACTCCAGCTCTCTCAGCCTGTCTTCCAACCCTGATGGAGAGGTACTCCAACCCCTGTCATCATCTTTGTGACCTTCCTCTGGATCTACTCCAACAGGTCCATGTCATTCCTATGCTGAGGACTCCAAAGATGGTCATAGTACTCGAGCTGAGGTCTTATCAAGGTGGATCAGAAGGACAGAATCACCTACCTTGACCTGCTTCTTTTGACACAGCCCATGATGAGGTTGACTTTCTGGGCTGTAAACACATATTACTGGTTCAAGTTGAGCTTCCCATTCACCGGCTCCTCCAAGTCCTTCTCAGGGCTGCTCACAATCCATTCTCTGCCCAGCATATATTTTGCTTGGGATTGCTGTGACCCAGGTGCAGGATCTTGCACTTGGCTTCATCTCTGACAACAGGTCCCACAAAGTTCATTTCCTAACCTTGACATCTCTGCAATGCACACATTTTGTTGTGTCAGATAACTACTACTGTGCCAAAATTCATTGCCTCCCATCTCCACCAGGCAGCTTACATCTCCCCAAGGGGATGGCAGGCAGTCAGCAACATACTGCAGTGGAAATCAGCTCTTCCTTCTGGCCTCCTCATGGGCTCAATAAGAAAAGTTACAGTTGTGTTTGTGAGATAACTTCTTCTCTAACACTTCACTCCCTTATTTTAACAAGCACCAATGGAATTTTAAGGGGAAAAAAGCACAGCAAAGCATCACTACCTCTGTATTACCAAAAGGTTGTAGTAGGTATGTAGGCGCATACATTCATATTTTCTGCTTTAAAAATACATTAATGGAATGGACGGGTATTATTCTTCTTGAGTATTATGAAGAGAAAGGAAACATCTCAAGATGCTGCCATACAAAAAGCACTGAGAGCGAGCTGAGTATTATGTATACTTTCAGTTTTTCCTCTGTAAATTAGTGCCAGATTAATAGTCCTGTAAACCAAACTCCTTTCTCTCCCTAGAAGAAGAGTTCCAAATACCAAGTAAAGTAGTTCAGATGTCTCCTGTCTCTCCCAGCCAGCCTGCCTTACTTCTGACCTGGAGGAACATGTCTAGCAGTGAGAAACATTGGATTTCTAGGTATAATAGGGCCAGATTCTCAGCTGGCAGAAATCAGTTACATCTCCCTTAAGTTATTACAATCTATTCCAATTTACTCAAGAAGAGGATCTGGCCCCTGTCAGTCTTTGGCTTCTCTGCAAAGGCTTTTAATAAGGCGCCAACTGTCCTGGCAGCAAGGATATATTGAGTAGCGCTCAAAGTTAGCAGTAGCAGACAGGAGCTCAGCCCAACAGCATTTTTCTCTGCAAGAATTAAGCACAGCACTTCTTTTAAGCTTAAAACAATTCTTACTGTTCCACTAAAACAAAGAATAACTCACACAGCGAATACCAGTAAGAAACTGAATTTTAATTTTTTTTTTTAAAGCCCAACAAATGAATAGCAAATAGATAGTTGAATTCAGCCAGGTTCATAGTACACATTGTTATTATCCCATGGCATTGAAGCACTACATCTCAAACCCATGTCACAAAAATATGCCTATTCTCATAGGATTCTTTTATACAAACTCCCCAACAGAATTCCAGTTCCAATTAGCAGCACTGGTGAGCACAAATGGAATTCCAAGCATGGACAAGAGAAAGAAAGGTATGTAAGTATCTTCCTTTAAGCAATGGAGGCTTTTTAAAGCAGAAGATAGCAAAATGTCACCTTTAGTTGGGATTTGACCACCACAGCTGAATCTCTGGAGTAAACTCAGGGAATGTGTTGTTAAAGAATCCAGCATTAAGAGCAATACAAACTTCCAAGGTAGAAATTATCTGGATACCTGATGTTAAAGAACAATGTGCTAAAAAATAGCTTTTCTCCACCTCCTTCAGCCACAAAGAAAAAAAATAGATACAAATGGGGTTTTTTGAAGTTTTTTTTTTTAAATTTATCCCCTCACTCAGTACAAGGAAGCAGACAGAGCTGTAATTATTGACCTTGTTGGCACCTAACTGGTTTATTTTTCTGAACGAGCAGGAAAACACTTGCAGGAATAATTCTTCTTTCCAGCTATCAGAGAAATCTGAAAGATTTTCTTGCTGGACACAAGATGCTAGTGGCTGCTTGAAACACTGAATTAAACTGCATGAAAAACAAATAGATGGGGAAATATGGTGCAGAACATTCAGCCACAAGATGTCTTGAGTAGGTAGCACAACTTCCACACTTGGATGCCTCCTGAAAGGTTTCTTCGCTTGCTTAAAGATCTATTCCAGGTTAGCCCCCTGAGCTAAACTGTTCACTGAATGAGGCCTAAGCAAAGACAACTGCTCTCCAACAGATGTCTAGAAGGACCATCATCTTTGAAGGTCAGTTTCAAAGTGGTATGTAAGCTACATGCCAGAAAAATATAGCAGAGAGGCAGCTTGCCTGCAGCAATGCCTGTATGTGCATGTAGTGCCAGCGCCATCACCAACAACAGGAGCTCAGAGTAATCGCAAGAAAACACTTCCTCCAGCAGCAAATGCTTGGACCATGACCATGGGAAAGGGGCAACCCCTTAGCTTCCCTCAGACCAGCTCTAGGGTAGGTGATCAGAGAGCAGAGAGGGGTTAATTGATCTCTTCTCCAGACAACAGTACAACTACTTAACAGAAGAAAAAGAGAAGGAACACAATGTCTGTCAGCACACTGAGAGGTGGGAATCCTCTGGATTCACAAAGGAAGGACCCCAGTTAATTAAAAACATGTATTAATTTTAACAGCAGTTTTTTGAGTAAAATAACAAAAAAATCCAAAAAATTCCCTGGGCCTCTCCTTCCATCCATCTAGATGTCATTTGCTGTGATTCTTTGCCAATAATCCTTCCCCCTTTCATTGTATTTGAATTTCAGTGGCCCCTGCACACCAACACATTTTTCCCCTCATGCTGCCACCTACCACTGTGCTACAGTTTCTTGTCCTGTCACTTTTGCAACATTTCTATGTACTGCTGGTCAAGTAATTATTTTTCAACAGCTTATTGGTAGATGTGTATTACAGCAGCAGACCCAATTTACTGCCTTGCTAGGGACTCACCTATGTATGTGGCACTAAGAGGAGACACATTTTGGCCTTAGCAAAGAGCAAGCTGCTGTTACTACTGTGAAAATTCAGAAACCCGGCATCTTGCCCTAACCTTGGCACCCCAACCAGCAGCAGATTCTTTTACTTAAATTTGCTTCCCCATCT
The DNA here is from genome assembly GCA_013400935.1 of Turnix velox. Taxonomy (NCBI): domain Eukaryota; kingdom Metazoa; phylum Chordata; class Aves; order Charadriiformes; family Turnicidae; genus Turnix; species Turnix velox. The sequence goes on along the minus strand of VZTY01028677.1, from coordinate 176,822 downwards.
GCAAAAATAGGGACAATAAAAATCTGTATTTGTCAGGCGGAATCCTGGCCTCTCTGTGGCCCCAGGTGGGGGCTAGGTCACTGGGGTGGCAATGCCGATTTTGTTTGCAGGCAGGAACTGGTCTTGGACAGTACGGAGAAAGCAACCGGGTGCTCGCAGCACCGCTTACACGGCCAGGCTCCACCGCAGGGCGCTTCTCTTTGCTTCGTGCCGGGAGATGCCACCGAGGGAAGTGGCAGCTGACGAACGTCTCCGTTTAATTAGCGAGCCCAAAGGTCAACCTGTATTTCAGAGGCTGCCCCTGCTCTGAGATATACAAGCCGGTGAAAGACGAGTGTCGATGCCTGATCGCCAAGAGGCACCGGAGGAGGTGCGGAATGATACTGCGGGGCTACGAGGTCCCTCGTCCCACAGGTCTCTCCTCCTCAATGCCCCCAACCCGACACTGAATGCGGACTCGGGGTAGGCTTCGGGCTGCCGCAGAGCGGAGCGGTTCCCCTCAATTGCGGCTGCGAAGGCGCTCGGTCCGCAAAGATACTCGGTGTCCCCTCTGCTCCCGGTTTTTGCCTAGCTCCGACGCACCCCGGCGATGCCCTGGGGGTTCGTTCGGGCACGGTAGTCGCCTCGCCGAGGGGCTCCAGCGCGGCGACTCCACTCGGGGCCGCCCCAACGGGCGAATTATTCCGGCCGCCTCCACGTTCAGCCCAGGAGGGAGGGACGCCCCGCTCCTTGGCCGCCCCTGCCCTTGGCGGAGTTCCCGAGGAGCCCCCAGCCCTCTGAGACGGCAGGGATAAAAGCCAATCGAGGTGTCCCGCCTCTTGCGTGAATAAACAAACCCCAAACCCTCACTGATAAAGAACTCTGAGCTCGGCTGCGCATCTGAAGGCAAGGTTTAACATCTCTCTCCTGTACACATTTACACAGGGTTTATTCATTGGGGTTTTGGTTGGTTTTGGTGTGGGTTTTTTGGTTTTATTTGTTTTTTTTCGACAAAACTGCGTAATTCAATTCCCTGCACTTTTGCAGTAAGCAAAGCTCAGCAATGCCAGTTTGCAAGAGGGAGGGCCGGAAAGGTGGCTGCCTGCCTCCTGGCCCAGGCGGGCCAGTGAGGGGCTCCCTGCGGCGGCTCCGCGGCGCAGGCCAGCGCTAGGGCAAGGGCAGCGGCTCAGCAANAAAATGTGAATTTTCTGTGCATTCCAGGGACAATTCCTTGGGGTGGTGACCTTTAGCACCAATTCTCTTAAGAGAGGAAAGTAGTCGAGTGTTTATCTGGATGACTGAAAGCTTTCCCTGGTGGAAGTTTATGGAAGTGTTAAAGGGGGCGGATAACACGAGCTTTGGAGGCGCTTGTCCAATGATCTGGAGGGGCTTGGAGAGCAGATCTCAGCTGGCAGACATTTAAATGGGAGACAGCTCGGCGCTGCTGCGATTTGTAGGCAGAATCCGAGACTCTCTATGGACACCCGGGCAGCTCCGGGCTCCCACGCCACCCGCTCCGCAGAGTGACACGCCGGGAACAGCTTCCGCAGAGCGCCGGGCCTCGCCGAGGAACCGCCGCCGCCGAGCCGGAACCCGCCGCGGAGCCGCCGCCGTGCAGGTGAGGCGGGACGCGCAAACGGGTCCTGCAGCAGCTCCGGAGCTCGGCCAGTCCCTTTGGGAGGCAAAATTTTAATTTCTCTGTCCTACCTTCGGGCAGGGTGCGGGGGGAGAGTCGTTCGTCAGTGTCTAGGAGAACAGAACTCCCGGGCACCTCGGTTTTGCAGAGGGTGACATCCGTCCCTCCCGTCACCGGGAGCGAGGTGGGCGCCGAGATTTCCGCGGCGGTGCTGGGGCTTAGGGCGGCGTTACATCTCTCTGTCCTGGCAAGCACAGGGACTGCCCAGAGCCCCGTTAGCTCTGCCTCTCATCTCCGCCTACAGCATCGCTCCCGACAAATTGGATTCGGCGCCCACCCTACACACGGCAAAATCTCGGCCCGGCCTCTGCGCAGAGCGGGGCGGGGGTATCTCCCCAGGTATCGGCCCCATACCCTCGCCGAGCTGTCCCTGCGAGACCTCTCAGGCCCTGGCTCTGCCTCGGTCCGCGTTTGCGAAACCGCTCCTCCGACCAGCATGCGCCCGGGCCTCCGGGAGCTTCCCGGGGCGGGGGTCGTATAGCCTGGGGGAACGAGCGTGTGTCAGCGGGGTCGGGGGCAGTGCGTCCGCGGGAAGCGCCAGGCATCCCGCACCCGGGCGCCGCCGGGCTCCAGCGCTGCGTATGACACCCCCTTGCCCCCGCCTTCCCCACTGTTGCCTTCTCGTCCAGCCCTCCCACCTGACTCGGAGCCGGAGGCGTTTTGCCGCCCCGACGACTCCGTGTATCCGCCGATCACTGCTCCCCTTTCCCGCGGTGACGGGCTCGGACCGGCCGGAGCCGCGGCGCGACCTGATGCTAGGCTTTTCCCTCCGGAACGCCACTTATTTACTCGCCCCGTCCCTTTTAATTAGTTCCCTCGCGGGTCTTGGGAGTCACTTCCAGGGAAGTTGCCATCCGCTGGGTAACCCCAGAAGGCGGCCGCTTCCCTGGGGCGGGGGCGACACCCGAGCCGTGTCGCCAGCTGCGGCTAGGAGCGTCCGCAGGGAGCGTGGTGAGCCGCTACCGGGCAGGCCAAGCCGATGCGAGACGGCGGCCTCATCGCCCCGACGACCGCCGGGGATCCCACAGCGCTCTCGGCTCAGCCCCGTCTTATCTCTGCGGGTTGGGCGGTGCGGCGGGGCCGTCCCCGGCGAGCTCGCATCCCGAGTGAACCCAGTTTCTCTCGTCGAGGCTGCGATCCTGTCAGGGTAAACCTCTTCTGGCGCAGACAAGGGCTCTGATCCGCCTACGTGTGGTTGTCTTACCCCGTCAGTCACCCGTTGCACGAGATGCGCGGCTGTCTTCGGGTCCGGTAACACCGGGCCAGAGCTGCAGTGATGCGTGTCAGGAGACGTCGCTCTCCTGTCTGCTCCCAAAAAAACGCGAGGGTCACCAATCAGCCTGCGCGGGAGACTGTGCAGAAGTGATAAAGGGAGCGAGTTCTCGCAGCTCTCTGCTCCTCTTTCGGACTCGGGCTCAAGCTGCGCTGAAGTTTGCTTTTGGTTTTTTTTTTTCTCCCGCTGTGTTACCTAGAAGTGTACACTTTCTCCTGAAGACTCTCTCCTTTTCAGTATGCCTGTGTGCAGTAGCGAAATTTTTCTGGTTGGTCTGGGGGCTCGGCTGTGGGGAGCGGAGCTGTCAGGCTGCACGGGCGTCTTCAGGGCGGGTCCAACTCGAGTTTAGTACCAGCCACGCTGACTGGGATGCTCAGTCTCCCTGTAATCCCGTAGGATCGCAGACTGAGTGATACTTTCATAAAAGGAGAATTCTATAATTTCAAAGTGTTTGCATTTTTCCTTTTTACTTTCTGTTTGTATTGCTGACTGGACCCATTACACGTATCAAAAAAACCCAAAAAAAGACATCTCAGTGAGAAGAAACTATCTGAAATGTAAATGTATCCAAATTCTATCAGACAGAGATGTTGGGTTTGCTGTCTTGACCTGAGAAAAAACACCCCATTTTGATTCTCTGAGAACTGCCATTGTTATGCATTCTCATATATATGAAAATACATATCTGTCAACTACGAAAACATTACATAAGACTAATTCTGTGATTTTTTTATATAGTACGTTAGGCATAAAATAATTTGGATCCTTTCTAACATAAAACAATTTAATTTTCTCAGTAGTCAAAGGGTTGTATTTTGCCTCTTCCTTTTGTTGGCATTTGAAGCCCACTATGATTTTTTAAGTCTTTGTCAGATTATTTTTCATGTTTTCTGTGTAGCATGAGTCTATGGCTCATCATAATATTTTCCTAGTAAATATGGTTAACAGATGAAATTATGGGCCTGATGAGGTCTGTGAGAATCTCGTACATTTCAACAGAACCAGGATTCCATCCAGTTCTTTTAAGCAAGTTGCTTTGTGCTAAAAAAATTCCAGTAATAACTTTCTGGCTCTGCTTGGGAACTCACAGGGAAGTGCTGTTTATGAACTGACATGTAGAGGTCTTTAATTTATAGCAGAAAATGTATAAGCAGAAAAAAATTACCACTTAATAAACCTGAAAAAGTTTATACTTATCTATGAATGGTTGGTAGTATTAATCCACAAAATTCCTAATCTGTTTTAGATGATGAGATCCCAGGCTCTAGATAAACCACATATGAGGTGATATGACTGTTAGAGTCCAATTCTGCTCCTGTTTGAAGTCAGCAATAAAATTTTTCTCGGCTTTAGGACTAAAGGCTTACAGATGATGCAGAGTAGAGCTCAGCTTATCAAGGAAATACAGAATGAATAATTTGGAAGCATTTTGTTACTTTCAAAAAAATGAATAATAATTCCATGGTATATCTCTTGATCTGAATGAAGTAGGAGCTGATTTAGGCATTTGGATGGTAGTAGTCAGTTTGTTCAAAGGATTCTCAATTGGATTATCAAAAAGTTTCCTTGTTATGCCAGTGCCTCTGTAACAGCCAGCAGAAATTTGGAATGTAAGATTCTACAGCCTGATTCCTCATAGTTCCTACCCAAGCTTGGGGTTCTGGCTGTGACAAGAAAAAAAACCAAAACATTTACTTCAGAAGAAATTTCTTTTTGATAAAACTTTGTTATGGTAATACTGATTTAGCTGGTTGCACTCTCCTATGTTCTTTTTAAAAATTAATTAATTAAAGAAAAAATTTAAGGAAACAATTCACAAGCACTAATTCGTACATGAATGAATTGCTCGTGTTCCTAATGTAAGCAATCAGAGGTGGTGTCTTCTCTTACAAGCAAATGATTTGCTTTGAAACAAGAGATGGTGGAGAATACCTAAGCTGCATTTGGACTGCTTTCCTTATTGAGGTGTGCCACCTCATTTGCTTTTGTATTTTGCATTTTGTATTTTAAAAAATAAGCACAATTTTTTAAATAAATGTTTAACAAGTTAGTATTAAAAGAAGGTCCTGCTTAAGCTGCTGTGGGGTTTATGAAGTTCACAGAGCCTCTTATGTGGTCTAAATTTGAGCTGTATTTCTCCCTGAATGATTATATTACTTTTACTTTCAGACGTGTGCTTTGGAAGTGACCATAACAAATGGTTTTGCTGAGTTACTAATAATTCTCATTTGCATCACAGTTTCTTTTATGAGCATGTGATATAGCTTCTGCCTTTAAGGCCATAAACCAACTTAGTGAAAAATTACATTTCCTTCCCCGGTTTAGAACTATATTGAAATACACAATTACATTTCCTTAGGGTTAAGCACATGCTTAATAAAGATGCATGAATCTGGAATACAGATCTCACAATGGTAAATATTACCATCAGATTTTTCTCCAAACCCCCATTCCAAAGTGGCCCTCATTTTCACATGATTAGACCTTACTGTATCATCAATTCCACACTTATGATACCCCCTTATTCCCTCCAGCCCCAGGTTCTCAAAAGAAAAAAAAAAATTAAAAAAACAAATGTGGAAATCCATCAGTTTTAAAAACAAAAGTAGTCCAGGAATATGCACATTAGGGGAACTTGAGCTCAGTTGTGGGACACTGAACAAACACCTGAAGTTTCCTGGCACTACTTGCAAGCTAGCAATTAATTTTTAATTGCATGCAATAATTTTTTAAATTTTATTTTAAGACTCTGGCACCTTGTTGATTAAATAAAGTGACTATTAAAATACTGTCTAAATACAGCATGGGTAAACAGTCAGTGGGGAAATAGGAATAGTTTTGGAAGAAGACATTTTGGTCTTGTGGGGAAAAAGCAGTGGTTTATAACTCTTTTGAGAAAAATATTTTAAGGACAGAAATTAATTTTAAATGAAAAATTTTGAAATACTATTCAGGTTGTAACAGGAATGGGGGAAAACTAGCAAATAAGAAGTCCAAGCTAATACTTAAAATTATGTTGCATTAGCCGTCAGTTACAATTCCCAACTTTTTTTTGGCATCTTCTATGTCAAAGCTTTAAGGTTATTAAAATTGCATGTTCTGTACCATATTTCATTTAGATGTTAAAAGCAGCCTTTCCAAGTTGTCTTTTGAATCGGCACTACTGTCATCCCGCAATTGAAGCCTGAGGCTTCTGCCAAAAATGGGACATACTGACACATAAATTAATTACATACATGCATGTATTTATCACGTGTATTTAAAATACTAGGTTCCTCAATATTCTATAGTCAAAGATTTAAAATACTAAATCCTCAAGCAAATCCCTGGATGCAGTGGAAACCCCCAATAATAATTTTCTACACCAGTAATTCCATTCCCAGACCTTTCAGGGCGAAACGCTTTTGAACAGCATAATGTAATGTTTATTTTCTCCATATGCCTGGAGGGATCTAGTAACTGAGAAATTAACAGTTATCTTTTATAGCAAGTGGTACTTACCCGTAGCCTTTACTGAATCTCGAGGTGGCCCTTCCAGTGCTGGCATTTTGCTGTGTCCTGCCTAGCTGTGTGGTCTTGGGCAGAGTGGATAAAGCTGTCTACAGCCATGTCCTTGGTTTCACATGTGTTTCTTGGGTAGTAATACAAGCAGGACTCTCTGACACTGATTTGTTCCTTAAGGATAAAACAGGTCCAGTAGGAGATACAAATGCAACTACAACCCTCCAAGCAGATAGAAGACACCAACATCCTAAGGGTTGGGGTTTTTTTCCCCACAGTTCTTCCCCTTTTTTAATGCATGTGCCTCTTGGCAGTTCTACCAGTTTATGGGAGTTTTGTGAGCAGTTGCTCATTTCTGATGGTTTCTTCCAAGCTCCACATGGGGAGGGTCCCCTGAGGGTTCCCCAATCTGCTTCTCTTACTGCCATATCCCTCACTTTCCTTAACAGCTTCTGGAAAGGAGGGAAGTGTGAGAGTTTCTGCCTAGTTGGTTGTTATCTAAAGCTGCCTGAGCAGGCAAGAGAGCTCAGAGCTTTGGGAAGCAGCAGAAATGAAGGAGTAAGGGAGGCAAGAAAGGCTGTTCCTATCCAGTGATTAGGTTTGGAGCAGGTCTGTCATTGTGATTAATATGAGTTTTCACTCACCCAATTTCTTGAAGGTTTTTTTTCTATGTGTGTGTACAAACTATGTGCTTTTCTGATATCAATACCTCATGATACTTAATGTCACCTATGAAACTGCTGTCCTCATATGTCCTTTCAGTATCACACTGTATATAATGAATAAAACTCAGAGACCTGAAAAGTGACCTGACATTGTGACTACATCTGTGGAACTTCTGTTAAGGATTCAGAGTAATGTGTGAGAAGGTGCAATTTGAGATTACAGCTGCATCTCTTTTAACCTGTGCTGGAATATTCTTTGATGTTAGTTGCCTGTCTTGTTGCTCATCTCTTACCTTAAGGTTCATTACACTCAGATGCATTGGGCCAGTCCAGAGGGGCAATGTGTCAGAGCTTGGGGTGCTGGAATTCAGATGACAGGTGTACACAGCATGTGCATTGCATTCTGGATGTCTATTATGCAAGAAGCTATGAAGAGCTTCTGTGTCTTACAAAGGAACACAGAGCTGCTCTGAATCTCTTGAGTCAAAGAGTTTAGTCCTTTGGTATTACAGATAGCTATGTCATTCAAGTCTTTGTGTAGCCTGAAATCTGTTCTTCCACCAGTGTAAGTCAGGAGCAACATTTCTGGCATCAGTGAGCTGTAAGTACAGAACAAAACCTCTTAACTAGTGCAATGTACATGGAGAAAAGAGCTGGAAAAAGAGAAATGTTGCACAAAATGAAATTCTGTTTGGGCTTACTTTAGCCTCTGTTGTTCAATCACCAAGCATCAAAGTTTTTGTTACTTGGTAATTTGGAAACAGCTGCTTTCCAGCAGCTAAAGGCAAAAAGCTTATCTTTTATAACTGTGTGCACATGCACAGATATTTCTTTTATGGATCTGAAAATTTACTGTATGCCTGACTTCTGCTGATGTCTGAAATCCACAACTGTGCTTTATTTCCTCAACTTCCTCCATATAGGATGGTCCGCACACTGTATGCAATTGGCACTGTCTTTCTTCTGATGGGATTTCTGCTACCGACAGGCGAAGGGAGGAAGAGGAACCGTGGCTCTCAAGGTGCTATCCCTCCTCCTGATAAAGATCAGCCCAATGATTCGGAGCAGACGCAGACGCAGACGCAGTCAGGCTCTAGGCATCGAGAGCGAGGAAAAGGCACCTCCATGCCTGCTGAAGAGGTGCTGGAGTCTAGCCAGGAGGCATTACACATCACTGAGCGCAAATACCTAAAGCGGGACTGGTGTAAAACACAACCCCTCAAACAAACTATCCACGAAGAAGGCTGCAACAGTCGCACCATCATCAACAGGTTCTGCTATGGCCAGTGCAATTCTTTCTACATCCCCAGGCATGTCCGTAAGGAGGAAGGCTCCTTCCAGTCATGTTCCTTCTGCAAGCCAAAGAAATTCACCACTATGACTGTTACACTTAATTGCCCTGAGCTTCAGCCCCCGAGAAAGAAGAAAAGAATCACCCGAGTTAAGGAATGCCGTTGTATATCGATTGACTTGGACTAAATGGAGAAACATGTGGTACTCATTGCACTCTCTTGCCAGTATGGAAGTGAGGGGGATGAACTAGTGTACCTTCAGGGCTGGACAAAATTGTGAATGATCTAAAACAAAAACAAAAAACAAAGCCAAAGAAAAAGACTGATGTAAGGGAAGAGCATGCATGTGTACGTTTGTGTGTAAGACAGATGGATGTGTACAAGCAAATATATGAATGTTCACTATGAAAAAAAAATTAACAGGGGTTTGAAATATTAAAGAAATCTACTTATCCACAGTCATGAATTAGGTTTACTAGAGTATATTCACATTTTGCTGTGAAAGTGGCTCTTGCTACCATTCACCTTCTGTGCTATTTGCTTTTATTATGTTAACAGAAACATCAAAGTGAGAAGATGATACACTTGAAAGCATGAACCTAGTCTTTAATATGAAGTAGGCAAAAAGCAGTTTAAATTGTAGCAAAATCATCACTGAAAACAGCAGTATCAAAAGTTTGTAACATGCTTCTTCAAAAAAATAAGTGTAATCCACAAACTTAATCTGGGGAACAATGTGGTGATGTGAGAGTGCTGAGAAGTCACTATAGGTGGATGGAAAACAGCATTGCAGCAAGTTAGGTAGCAAAAGACCAAAGTAAGTCGACAGGGGAAATACAAAAGGGGGTAGAAAAAGGAGATGTGTTTTGCTTTAATTTATATACCTTGTCATATATTGCATAAATTGAAGAGAAACTATATTCAAGACTATAAATATACTTTTGCATTCTAATGGCTCTCAAACTCAATCAAAACCCATTCTTGTGCCACTAGATCCATTTAATATCTTGTATTTCTGATATCAGTTATTCTACATATCTACATATATATGTATATGCAGTATCTTTTAGTCCTTGGTATGTATACCTACATGCAGTGAGTATGCATACTGCATTGTGTGTATTCCAGCTCTCTCATTCTCCTTTTTCACACACATACATAAAAACCATACATAACCACAGCATAAAAATCTTGCAAACCAAGATCAAGTACAGAATGGCAGTAATTTAGTACATAAAGAGCAAAGCAAAAATTAAAACAAGCATCATGTGACTGCAAATGCAATAACCACACAAGAGACAAAAGACATGACATTCATGACTAGTAAACATTGCATTGTTATTGTTATTTTAGCTTTGCCACAGGCATGCTGTTTGTTGAAAAAGAGATGCAGAACTTTGCCAGCAATAATCCTCTTTTTATATCTTTTACCACAGACTTGCATTTAAGCTGAATTTGGACTAAGTAAAGAGAATTTCCTGAAATTAAGGGCTAACTGCCCCTCTCATTTGGGGGGAAAAAAAACATAAAAGGGGACACTTTACTTCCAACAGCTTGATGAATCTCACCTGTGAGGTTATCCTGCCTTTTCTTTCCTTCAGGATTAGGAGCTTAGACATGATCAGGGCTGTAGGATTTGGCAAGAGCGCAGAATGTCCTGCAAAATAAGTTGGTTTTGTGAGGTGAAATCCAGGGTCATCAGACAGGCCTCCCATGCCCTCCCAGTTGAAGATCTCCTGCAAAGTCTGCGGGTTGTCTTGTCCCTGGCTGCATCTCATCCCACAGTTCCTGCTGCCCTGGTAGCACACTTTCCTGCCCATGCCATGCCCATGCCTGTGCCCGTGCCCATGCCCGTGCCTGTGCCTGCATGGCCCACACAGCCTGTTCTGTCGGGTGGGGCACCAAAGGAAAGGCTTATTCCCATGCCAGAGTCAGCAGTGGACCAGAAAGCATCACTAATTTGAGCTAAATAGGAGTTAGGTCTGTGTTAATTATACAATGGGGCTTGGATATTCTAGAACTCAGTTTCCGCTTTCAGCAGAATTTTTTTCCAGTCCCCACCACCAATGTAACTTCCCTCTGTCCCACCAGATGCCTCTCTCAGCTGCAAGGTGATTATCCTGGCAGTATTTCTGTCCATTTCTGTTGAGAAAGACAACTTAGCTCTTACTAAAATGTCCAGAGGGAAAAATGTCATAGATGCATCCAGTGTGCAGTCCTTTTATCAGATGCCCCAGCTGTATACACAGTGCATCTCACAGTTATTGGTGATATCCTGCATCTCTGCAATGAACATATTCCACTTCTGGGAGGTCTGCATATGTAAGATTTAGAGATTGCAACTCTGGATTGCTGTTATTAAATGCATTTCAACTGGTGTGCTCTTGCTCAGCAGGTTGGACATATTTTTTTATGGATTTTAAAATCCAGTTTTAAAATCTAGAATTACAGGAGGTAGATTTCCACTGTGTGGAATGTGAATAGTTAAACAGAAAGAGATGGATATTTAATATTGTTGATTCAAATCCTTTCATTGATAATAGGCAGGGGTTGTTTTCCTTTAAATTACTTTTTTGTGTTGATTTGCAGTGGACAGGGCCAATCTCAGTAATTGCTGAAAGTTTTGTACTAGCTAGGGTTTCTGTTTGAGAAATGGGCACACCTCAAGAGAGAGGGGTTTTTCTCTTCATATGAAATTGACTACAAAACTCTCATTGTCTTTCACAGTGTTGTGTCCCTTAACCCTTAGCCATTAAGCAAAGCTTCAGACATTACTGATTCCTTTTTTTAAGATTAGTCTAGCATTCTGAAGGAAAATTGATAAAAGTTTTACCAATCTTTAAATTCCAAAAAAGTTGTGCATAGAACATGACAAAACCCCCCTTGAGGCAGATCCCCCCCATATGTAAATTTTATACAAAGAACTTTTATGAATTGCTAGTTATTGCCTGAGAGTAAGAAAGTTCTGCTAACTTACAATTATATGAGATATTTAATATCAACCACAATATGTATTTAAATGTCTGCTTTATTCTAAAAACAATGGACTATATAACCTAAGGCTGCAGTATTTTCATGCTCGGTCTCACAAAACAAAACTTGGTTTAAAATGAAGTTTTAATTATTTTGTAACTGAATAGAATTGGAGTTTTTTCTTCCCAGCATTTTGTACGCCATTTTAACTACTAGTAACAAATAAATAAAATATCTTCTCCAGCCCATGTCTATTGTTTTTTGTTGGTTTTGTTTTTTTCTTTTTATTTCTTCCTTAAGTTTCCAGCTCTTTCTGGATCTGTTGTACTTTGACTTCTGTGGTTTCTTCTAATTATAAAAGGGCTTACATTATGACAATGAGACATGGAGACAAGCAATGGCACCATCATTCAACGTGGCTACTTCAATAAAGTTTTTAAATGAGACTTGTCACTTCTCCCTCACCCTTCCACTATTTATAGAAGGAAAAATCACAATCTTTATGCACACTTTTCCCTTTAAAACTATATAGTGACAAGTCAAAATGCAAATGAGGTTTGAATTGCATGGAGTTTAAAACTGGAATTTATGTGTTTGTCCTACACCTTCACTCACTTTCAACTTCAGCAAGCAGCTTATTCTCACTTTCTGAAAAAAAAACCCAGTAAAGAACACCTTTACCATACAGCGTGTTACAAGCTGTAAATAGATTACAACTAATCATTAAAGAGAACATGAAGGTTTGTAATTTTATTTTACCTTCTCTGTCCTTGCTGGCAACAGTAGTTAAGGAAAGACTGCAACCACAAAGAGCATTTTTCTTTCCCTGCCAGTGGGAGATCTATACAGAGGAGGAATAAATTTTACCTTTCCAACCTTTCCCACCATGTCAGATGTGTGAGTGACTCATTGAACCATCTGTGCAATCCTGCTGTCTGCTGTAGCGGCAGCATCATCTGCTCTTGAGGGGGAGAAGGTGGCTCTGACTGGGCTCACCATCTCACTGAGGAACGGTCTCTGGTTTCATAGTAATAATGTCTGTTCACAGTAGTAATTTCTGAGCAGTAAGGGAGGCTGTTTAAGTTGTACACCTTTAAGTTCAACTGACAGTGACATGTTCTGTAGCACACAGAAATAACCAGAAAAAAGGGCAAGCTGGATGCTGGGAAGGTGTGATCTTCCTCCATGAAGAGCTCTTATGAAATAATGGCACTCTAGTAGAGCTGCTTATCTGGGATTTTTTTGGGTTTTTTTTTTTGTTCTTCTAAAACACTGAAATACTAATATCACAAAAATCATTATTTTGAAAAGGCAACTGACTTTTTCTGTTGTGAAGGCACAGTTGTAGAGAAAAAGTTTAATTTTTTAATTTATTTATCTTTATTTGAAGGTTTAAAACAGAAAAAACCCTCTTGGCTTTTCCTTTCTATTTGTAGTACTGTGACCTTACTATTCACATACTAACAAGATCAGACATGCATAGTAATTTAAATTTGCCCCACTCACTGGATTTGAATTTAAAAAATATCCACCGTGAAGTCCTTCATGCTTTAAAGTTAGTTGCATCGAGAGAGAGAGAGAATTCACAGGCCTTGGTCAGTTTTCAGGGAGGCAGATAAAAACCAGACTGGTGCTTTCTCTCTCCACATGGGACTCCTGTGTGTGCTCTGCCATCCCCATGACACACTTGCAGGTGTGAGAGCTTGGGCACCCAGAACGTGATGGGTTTGCTGAGTATGCATGAGACATGTGAGCAGCAAAACTGATGTGGTCATTTAACCTTGTAATTTACCTTCTCCTGAGTGAAAAAAAACCCCAAAACCCAGACCGCACTAGAGAAGTGCACCCTTGGGGTACACAGGAGTGAACCTAGAGCTTTTTGCTCTTAAAGGTTTCCTAAAGGAGAAGAACTAAGTCAGTGGTAGAAGAGCAAGACAAGAACACTTGTTTGTTCTCCTTACACACTCAACTTCTTAAAAAACACCCATTCCCTGACCTAGATGGTTGTACTGACCAGAGGGCAGAGCCACATCGTTTAAAATTTAAGGGAGTGAAAAAAAAAGATTTCACTGCTACTTGTTTTTAATAATGCTCAGATCTTGGCCTTAAGATTAAACCATTCAGATGCCTCCATTTATTAATTTTATTTTAGTAGCTGAGACTGAAGCCAGAAACACACAGCAATGCACAGGTACTTGTAATGAACCCCAGTAGTGCTGATGTTTGGTGCTACCTTGTAAGGCAGGTTCATAAAAACATCAGAAGCCTTTCTGCACTGCTTTCTTGGGAATGTGGATGATGACTTTGAGGTTCCCTTTGACAAGGTGTGGTTTCTGGCTGCCTGAATTCCTCCCCTGGCTTTCATAGGGTTGAGGGGAGAGTACACAAATTTTAACAATCACTTGCTCCTTTTCCAGTTATTTTCTAAAACTATTGAAAATAAGACTTATAATCTCCCTCTTTCAAATTATCAAGGAGCTAGATATAAGGAGAAAATTACATACTGATACAAAAGTAGAATGTTTGGGATAATATAAACCGTTAAGATGCGAAGAGCAGTAACTCCTTCTTGCTGTGATACAGATGTAAGTCACATAACTTGGATATTTATCAAATGGAGAAGTTATATGGACTCCCAATAAAACTTCTACAAATAAAATTTGAAATTGCCATGTTTGCATTTCTTTTTTAAAAAATGCCTTATGGAAACAAGCATATTCTGATTCATATTACAAGAGATCAAAAGAACAAAGATTAGTATAATATCTCCATATCTCTCTAGAATAATTGAGAGATCTTAATAGTAATCTCATCCTTCTGTCTAGTAATACAAATATGGATTCCAGCAAGAAAGCAATTTGAAATAATTAATGTGTCAGTTACAGCTCATCTGGGACACCAACACTCAAATTCATTAATCATAATTTTATAGCATCACTACAGAGCACTACTAAGTATGTTTGGTTTATTAAAAGGTGAATTTGAAAACCCTAATATCGTTTTTCCTTCAGTTAGATTTTACTGTATTTCTGTGGTTTGTAGTTTGTTTTTTGAGGGGTAACGACAGTGTTTGCAACACAACCCTAGCTTTGTATTCTGTTCAGATAACTAAAAATATTTGTTATATGGACATAACATACATGTATTTATCTCTCAAAACAAAGATATAAAAAGGCTATGAATGCATGAGGTACTTGTAAAAGTCTGAAAATTGTACATTTACAAGTTTCTACATAGAAGCATGGGTGAGCATGCCAAGATTTTCAGCAGTGTACATTGAGTGATTAGTGCAGAATAAATTCAACAATTACAGTAATTATGTCAGTGGGCACGAAGAATTTATTTTTCAAGGAAGATAGTGTTGTGTGTACTCAGAAAAGTTTATTTCTAGACAATTACACTTAATGGCAAAGACGAAGGCCAACTGAAATTCTCTCCTTGGGATCTGAAGGACCCTGAATGTTCTTTAGGAAACAGATGTTCACAGGGAACATATATATCCAGTTTTGTTTATTAATTTGTTTCAATTCCAAATGAAGGCAGAGGTTAGATTTTGGGCATTAAGCTAGATATAGTGAATAACAAGGAGAAAGAAAACTATGTGTACAATGGAAAGAACTTACCGAATTGATCTAAAACCTATGGTAGGTAATTTGATCTAATTTTTGCAGAAAGGCAAATGCCAGATGTTTGCTCCACTTTGATCTTAATAACACTTTAGGCTGCAGACAATAAGATTGGTTTAAAATTTATTGTCTCTTTGATTTCTCCATTCTAATGCTTTTAAAATTCTTTACACAAGACAGATCTATATATAGGCAACTGGGGTGGCATCAGAAGCGTTGTATACTTAAGACATTCTTGAAAACCTCAGTGTGGAACAGTGTTTGCTGTTTTATTCATCAAAACAAAGCCAGATTTTATACAAGCAACATTCGATTTTAATTTTATTATAATGTCTCTTTTAATTTTGCATATGAAGTTGACTGTCGCATCTGTGGCACAGCTCCTTATATGCTTTTATCTTTCAATAACCTTATTAAAAGTCAAGACAATACATTAAATCAAAATTAAGCAGCAGGAGTTAAAAGAGAAGTTAATCTATTCCTTTGCACTGGGAGAGTGATCTATGTAGATCTTCAGTTTCACCATTCAGTTGCTTCTAGGATTTTTTTTGTACAGACTATGCTTTGAAAGGAGAGCTGACTGTGTAGGGACACCAGTGAAAGCCTCTGAGAAACTGAAATTCCCAAGAGGCATCCAACTTGTCTTCAGTCTGGATCTTCACATTTAGGGAGATTATTCCTCTCTGAATGTGACCTGCACCTAGCTTAAGGCTGCCTAATAACTGGCCTCAGGTTTCTAGCAAGAAACTTCATATATTCTTAATTACTGAGAAACAATGAAGAGCATGTGATACTGAGTATAAATGGTAGAGCAAGAGCAATGATTAAAAAGAAACAAACAGAAAAGCCCTGGTATGCAGCCTAAATGTCTTATCATTATTCTCTGGCACAGTTCAGAACCATCTGTGCCTTAGATCCTTTCATGATGTCTCTAAACAATTGTTTTCTCTCTGCTCAGCCCAGTAGTCTTAAAGTTCAAAAAGTCAGACTCAGTTTTCCTCTGAAGGAAATTCTGAACTTTGCTTGTTGCTGAAACTGCCATTGCTTAGCTTTCTGAGGCAGCCACTCTGGCAGCTTTTGGTAGACAGGCAATTCTCATGGACTATCAGAAGTTGTCAACTTCCTGTTGTCTCTCCCGTTTAGTTCTTGGACCAATGTCCTTCATAAACCAAAAGAAAACCTTCTTCCTTCAGAATCAGATGTTTTAACTCATTATCAAGAATAAAACATTATACACAGATATAGTCCAATAAATATTCTCCTCTCCCTAATGGATTACCATGATAAGTGAGAAGACTTCCCTCTACTTCACTCAAGGGGGGAAGTTAGGTAAAGCAAAATGCATCTTCACATATTTTCTGCTTTATCTTTTCTACATCTCCAGAGCTAAAACATTCTTAATGTCATCTGCTATTTTTATTTATACTGATTACATTGAAATAATTTTTGCATAGTTCCAAAATATGTATTTTCCATCTGTGCTTAGATGTAAAGCACCACCTATACCATTAGAGAAGGGGCTGTTTGGAAAGACTGGACAACTAAGTCAGAAATATAGGGAGGTTTAAATGGTATTTGATTTCAGTTAAGAGGAATGTAGAAGCACTCATTGCCTAAAAAGGGCATGATATTATGAGACTCCAGAAAATTTTAGCAATCCTAGCCTTTGCACATCATAGTTGAAAGGTGTGCAAGTGCTACCCAATGAAATTTAATGGAAGCCATACAAGAAAGGATTTTAGCCTCTACATTTATCTTTACCAACACATGGAATCACCTTGATCTGTTTTACTGTTGGTGAAAAAAGAAGGTAGTGTCTATTTCACAGGAGAGTATAGGAAGTAAGAGTCAGTGTGATGGATGGTGGAAAGAAACAGAGGGCAAGAGGGAAGAAATATGAGCGTCAGGTATTGATCTCAAAGATGAGGTCTAGCCTGCTGTCAGAATGCATATAAATAGCTTATTAATAACAGGAGAGATGCATTTGTATTAGTGTGAAAGGAGGAATGTGTTCAGTTTGTATTGTGTTATCAGAAATAAGCCATCTGGTAGAAGACCATTTAGATTTGTTAGATTTGAATAGACTATGCAAGTACAAATCACATACAGATCAATTCCTGTGAAAATATTCTCTCACCTTATGGCATTTATGCAGCTGATGACACCACAGTAACTTCTGCCATCTCTATCAAATCTGTCACATTCACTTACTGTACTTCAGATAAGTTTTAACATCACAAACATGGCTACTTGCAATAAACAAGGGTTAACAGAGAAATTTTTCTTTAATCTCTCATAACAATTCCATCACATCATTGCCGAGTCCACCAACATTTAGGAATGATGTCCTATTCTCACCCCAGCTCTCTTCCCGCATCATAACCTGCCTGTTCCAACAACAGTTTGACTTCCAACTGGGGCTGGCACACTGGGGAAAGGAATATCAAAATCCTATAATGAAGTGACAGAGAGGAGGGGGTTTATGCTGAGGGGAACCTCTGCGAAGTGGGCTTTGGTGCCATTTCCATCTTGTCCTTACTAGCATGGGAAGGAATTCAGTGAGGAATGCAATATCAGAAATATATCTGCAGGGCATCCTCGACAAGTTCAACAGCTTGCTGCTGAAATCTCTCACTGTCAGTGCCAGTACCACCAACATCTCCTGCGAAGCAATCTGCTTTATTGCTCCACACCCAGATTTTTTGTGATATTTAGAAAAAAAAATCATTCAATACTGCAGGTCTTGCTTGATTTAGGCACTCAAGTCTCATCTCCAGTGCCTTGCAATAAAGCAAGTTGCTCTTTGGTCAATTGTTTCTTTTTGAAATACATTCAGCATTGGGCAAAGTGTTTCAGTGCTGGGTTTTTCAGATTCCTGAAGTTTAAATAAATTTAATTTTGTTGCTGAATAAGACACTGACTGATAGCTATGGAAATAATTTCTCCAATCTGTAGATTGCTCCTTTAAGAATAAACTAAATAGAGAGTTTGTTCAAGTGAAATGTTACAAAGGAGCTGCAGACTATACCCTTTCTTCCCGGCCTTGTAACATGGCTGTTACAAGGATGCAAAGTATATATACAGTTTTCATTCAAGTCAAAAGGAAACCAGGGGCGGAAGCTGGGGTGTCAGCACAGATTTTTCCATTTTCAGACTTAGTATGGTTGGCTTTATATAAAAACGCTAAAGTCACAGCACAACCTTGGATTTGAGAGGTTTGAGAGGTGGGCCCATGCCAACCTCATGAAGTTCAACAAGGCCAAGTGCAAGGTCCTGCACCTGTGTTGGGGCAACCCCAAGCACAGATACCGATTGGGTAGAGAGTGGCTTGAGTGCAGCCCTGAAGAGAAGGATTTGGGGGTGTCTGTGGATGAGGTGCCAGGCAACATGAGGTGCCAGTGTGTCCAGAAGGCCAATTGAATCCTGGGCTGCATCAAGAGAAGTGTGACCAGC
>VZTY01028677.1:85204-152884 GCA_013400935.1 Turnix velox | reverse complement strand
GGGCACTGAGCGGCCTGATTTAGTGGGAGGTGTCCCTGCCTATGGCAGGGGGGTTGGAACTCAATGATCTTTAAGGTCCCTTCCAACTCAAACTATTCTATGATTCTATGATTTTCAAACAAACCCACTAATGCTGTTCTCAGAAACATCTAAAATCAAATCACAGTCCTTGTGTTTTGAATTCATGCAATGCATGATGCCAAACTCCCAAAGTGTTTAACCAAACACTGGCTGAAATACACCAGTCTTTCTGAGCATCTTGCTGAAGATGCCTCCAGTTTCTGTGTTCCCCCAATGGCCACGTGCTAGATGACATTACTGCTTAATTTCATACTCAAACTGTAATTGTTTTCTATTCTGACTGTAGAGAAACTGGAAGAAGTATCTCTAATGATCTGTAGTAAGATTATCTAAGCTATCAGTCAATCAGTAACTGAAGTTACAAGTAACTGAAGTACAGATAGAATTACAATTTATAGATTTTTTCCCCCTTATAGGAAAAAAAAAAGGGCTCTAAAGACCAAATATTGGAGTCTGGAGACATGAGTGATACATGTGTTTGAGAGACTATTTTAATATCATTTTGTGGGCAGTATGCCCTGAGTTACTGAAAAGCACTGAAGAGCTTGTCAACATTACCTGTTTGGAAATGTGAGGAGTTGCCAGAAGTGGTATGAGACCTAAAGGAAGCCCAGATCCCCAGAGATATGTGTGTATTATTTCACATGCTCATCCCACCCCAGCATTCAGCTTATTCTTTAAAGACATTACATATTTAGTCAAGAACTATCAAAGGAGTTTGTTTCCTGACAAACACAAAACCTAAACCTAAGTAATATTCTGTGTTTGCTGTATATTTTGAGGGATGCAGAATGCAAAGTTGAGCTCAAGTCAAATGACAGCAAGTATCTAACTGCTGAGAGTATGTGTTAGCATTCAAGCAAAGCTATGATTTTATTAAAGCAAATCACATATGGATGTGAGAGACATAAATCTTTTAGGTCTGTGAATTTGCCATGTTGCTCCCTCTTCAAAGAAAAGTTAAACCAGTCAGAGAGGTCTGTGTTTGGATGTTTTTGGGGCATATGGAGAGGAGAGTGAAGAGTACCAACATCAATGTCCAACAGTCCAACTATTCAACTCAAAATGATTGGAAAGGAAAACAAAAAAATGTGAAATAACTAATTGAAATCTGAAATTCATACTATAATTTTATTAAACACACCTTCCAGAGGCCAATTCTGATTCTTCCCAAAATATTGCTTTCGATAACTCCTGGATATGGTGAAGCTTTCAGCATTTTACTTCAAAGAGTAATAGCCGAGTACAATGACAAGGACAGACTTTCTTCTTGGGACTCACAAACTCAAGAAACAAAGTAATTAAATATCTATTTTCAAAACCCTACAAAAATAGTTTGTCCCACACAACATATTGCTGCCCATCAGCTGGGCATTCACAGCTTTGTTGAAAATGCCTACAAAAATAGTACTTTTAGCAACATTTTGTAAGAAGTTTTTATCGAATCCCATTTGGCAGAGAGCATGAGCTGTCTCTTCCTTTGCAACAGGTATCACTGACATTTCAGAAGCAATACAAAATGACAAGAATACATTTCATTTGATGTAACCCTTCTGAATTTGACATCTAAAAATCCATTATGTTCCCTTCTCAAGTCCCTCCCTTTCCCAAGCTATATGGAGATGAAACAGTGTTGTTCAGGCAACAGCAGTCACAAATGGATGAGTTGAGCATTAACACAGATTATTTCACTTGACTCTTACTCAAGCTCCCATAGAAGCCTCTCCAAGACAAGCCAGCTTGATAATCTAATGCAGTATTTTAAGTAAAAAGAAACAAATCCAAACAGATAAACAGGCAGTTACATGAGGATGAACTTTAAATGAAAGTTCACTAGAAGGAAATAGTGAGCTTTATAGTTTCAATGGCATTTTTTACTGACATTTTAATTTTAAGTAGATTACTGAGACTCCTTATTTGGGTGCCGAGTAAGTGATAGAAAATATGTGTAAAATGTAATGCCAAAACATTCAGATACACACTGCTGGTCTGGAATCAAGCAGAAGTCAATTACGGCTCAGGATGCACAAATTCTGCCTCCTCCTCAAGAGACAGGTTCTCTTGATGTCAAATGAGAAGCAACAGAAAATGCATGAAAACATTATCTTGATTTCTTACTCCTTGAAACTGAGTTGTGCTCAACTGAGGTGAATTACAAAAGTTCAGCCTGTGCTCACTAAAGCCAAATGAGTCTTTATTGCAATTTGGAAGTTAATTGACCTCACCTCATCAATTGTTGGTTTTCTTAGGCTTTTAGCAATCAGTTTCGTAACTACATAGCTCCAATTTTAATAAAAGAAGGAAAGGGGGGAATTCCATGAATTACTGAGGAAAATCAGTGATATGGGAGATTTCCATTCCAGTTTGCTAAATGTGAACATCACAGGCAATCTTTATGTAATGAAATTCATAGTTGAGCCTTCTAATTCCTTTACATCCTTTTTAAAATATACTGGACTGTAACACAAAATGAGTAACAGAATGAAAAAGAATCAGAACAATGTATTGTTTTTATATGGAATGAAAATAAATCAGTTTTATTCCTTCATCTTCCTGACAGATATAAAAGAAGTATAGAACAGAATTTGTTCAACTTTTATTTATTACAAAATGATAATTTTCCCCCTAAAATCTAGAAGATCCCCACACCACAAAAACTCAAATACAGAGAAAGAGAAAAGTACAAGAAGAGGAGCATGGCTTTTATCCAGTTTATAGTAGTTACCTGCTAATGGCAATGCAGTCTTTAAACTACTCCATAACTGACGACGAAGTGCTTTGCAATATATATGCTCATTTGCAAACTATTGATGCTTTAAGCAGTAAAAAAAAAGTGCTACATTCTCCAATCTCTACACCATTTCTGCAGTTTCTCTAACAAATTATCTGTGCATAGTTGCTCAGGCTGACCATTTGCCCAACCACAATGGAAAGTATTTACAGTATGACAGATGAGAAAATAAATATACAGAAGTACAAGCTCAGTCCCTCTACAAGTCAGAGAGAAAAATTACCACTTATATTGTAAATGCAATTCAGAGATTGACAAAAATAATCATATTGGGGATTCAAAGAAACACTATCTGCCAGTGAACCTGCATTACAGCTCCTTTTTCTAAAGTCACCTGAGCTAAATCTATAAGAATGCTGTGATTAAGAGTCAATGTATCCATCAGTCTCAGATTGTGTCAGTACTCTCTGGGACTTTGAGTTTATCGAATGCATTACAGTCTAATGGGTATCAAAAAAATACCCCACCTGCCTTCTTTAGGAATATTTCATGCCCTAGTTAACTTCTAATTTCAGTGAGGATGGTAGTTACCAGTGATAATAGAACCTGGTTCCATCATTTGGCCCAAAGCTACAAGTATTTTATAATTTGGAAAAGCTGAGAACTCAGATGGCAGCTAAACTCTTAGCTCCAGTAAAATATGAAGGAAATATGACTGCCTGACAGTACTCGGTTCCATTGATCGCCCTTGTAACAGCTTAGGAAATCAACATTTTAGTCATCACAGCACAAGAAAAGAGCAAGAATATATAAGTGATTCTGATCATATTAAATAACCATATGAGAAATAAATACAAGAACATATGCACAGAATGAAGTTCATATGCAAATGGTACATTTCTGAAATACATAGAACCTAATTAAAGGATGCACAAAGCCATACAAACTTTCTGCTATTTTGGAAGTATCTGATATTTTTTAATCTGGGGATATAGTTATGAATTCTTTCCCTTTTGAAATTCTATTTTCCATTCTCCCCTTGAAGAGTCCCTGGGTCAATCTTGGCTCAGGGAATTCAACTGCAGAGCAGCTCCAGAGAGGCCATGCTTTTAGGAATTGATAGCTAAAGTAAATATGCCATGGCAACAGCCTCATCTTCTGTCCTCCAAAAGCTCCCAGAGCTGCAAAATCTCTTGAGGTAGATCCCACTGCAGAAAAGAAACCCATGTCCCATACTGGGGTAGTTCAAAATAATTTTCATAGAAGATTCTAAAAGATACTTTATTGAGTCCCATAACCTCAAAGGGTCCTCTATGGATATTTTTTTCCTGGTCACAGGGATACACAGATAAGTAAAATGACTTGCATATTTAAGCACTTAGACAATCAGCCTCTAAAAAAGGCTTCGTATTATCACAGTATTAGATTGTTGAAGATGAAATTGAGATTACAAAGTATGAAATTAACCAGAAATATCATATGAAAAAAAAATTAATTGCCTTTAGTTTATTCTAAGATAAATCTGGGAGAAACAAACCACAGGAAACACAATACTGATCTATATTATGGGAAAGCTTATGCTACCTGAGACAATCTTCTCAGGAAGGTACTGCATTCAAGGTCTGTTATCAGTTCAGCATTTTTACTTCATTGCTTCTTAAAACGAATGTGCTCTTATACTCAGTTCCTATGTATTACAATCTAAATTTAAAAGCTTAAATTCTATGAAGTATCAAATAATAATTCAAAGCCAGTTGAAACTTGCCAATTTTAATGAAAATATTACGGTTTAGGTGTTCCACATTTTCAACAACTGGAAAAAAATCAATTTGTGGTTTTAAGATTGTTTTTTTTTTAATAGAAAAACTTGTAAAAAAAACCCCTTCAAAACAAACTAAGAAAGAATAGTTCTTGTGGACATTTTGAAAAAAAAAAACCACAACATGCAAAGCCAAGTATTTTTGAAAAGTTCTACCAATTTTGCTTGCACAACTTCTGAATGTAAGATCTCTGAAAAAATTGCATAAAATTAATAGGGTTCAAACCCTACTGAGCAGTGGAAATACTTGATAATGATATCAACAGCTCATATCTAATAATTTACTAAAAGGGAGACCATTATTTAAATTTTTCATCAAGTTAGCTGTACCCAAGGCAAACTCATATGCATATTCAAAAGCCTTTAACAAATACTAATAAACTCTGGTTTCTGTGATTCCGGCATTTCACACTGCACAATCCAAAAATGCCAGTTTTCTAAGATTTAGACAGGAAAGCGCTATAACAGTTTTGAATTCCTGAGTACATGAATTTGCTATCTTGCAAACAGCACAAGAAGCATCAGACAGATATTAAGCAATTAATAATTTGGAATACATATATTTATAATTTGACGATGGTTTCTCACATTCTGTTGTTCTACATCACACTACTTGTGATATTTTAAATTTAAAATCACAACAAAGAACTCTTCTAGTTTGGATAAGAATATTTGATAACAGACGAGAAAAAAAAAATTAGGTCTTTTATATACTTATTCTTATGTTTTCCTGTCTGGGGGAACTGTTTGAACTGGTGAGTCAATGGATATGGGATGCCACCTGAGTACATCTGAACTTAGTCAAACAAACCTTTCAGAAAGATGTTTCATTCTGATTTGAAAGCATCAGAAAATGGAAACCACAAATGTCTTTGTTAACTTCTTCCAGTCGTTAACTTGCTTTATTACTAATAGTTTGGAATTTATTTCTAATTTTAATTTTTCTGCTTTTAATTTTTGTAGCATTTTTGTTATATTTTTCCTTGCTGGCAAAAGAAGTCTTTTATTTCCTAGGATTTTCTCTTTGAAATAACTTATTGACTATAATCAAGTATTCTTTTAACTTTTTTATTTTCTATACATTTATATTTATTTACATTTTATATGTAAATACACAGGCTTATCTTTAAAAGAAGAATGGCAAAGAGAACTCTCTAGACTACAAATCCTGAAATTCAATACCTGACATTAATAAATACTAAAGGCATTTTAAAAAATAAAGAAAATGAAAAAAAAAACAACCAGAAAAAAAAAAGGAAGATCCATAACAAGATCCAAAGCAAGACCAAGACAAGGCCAAGAATGAAGAAAAACTAGGTGCGTCTGATTTTCTTAGATTATAAGGTTAGACCAATGCCTAAATACAGATTATGGAGGTGGAATTTAAAAACAAATATCAATGCTGTGATGAGTATTTCTGACTTATTTGGGTGTTTCTGAAATTCCACACTTACACAAGATTAAGGCATCCATGTTTAAGATAATTCACCTCAAGCACTGAAGAAATGGTCTTACTAAATAAATAAATGCACAGGTTTCCACTGCCCCACATTCATCAGCTAGGAAAGTTATTTAGATCTAAGAAATTGCTAACAATTTACTGGAAAATCAGGGCAGTAAGAACTGTGTATGTCATATGGAAAACAAAATTCATGTTTCAAGGAGAAAAAAATCAGACTGGGGAGAAATACTCTGGCTCTCTGTTCGTGGTTGGACGAGATATCCTCGGTGATTCTGAAAGGTTGAAATCTGATGCAAAGTTTATAAAACTGCTTAAAATATTCTATTATTTTCATCTCTGCCTTCTGAATGTTCCATCAATTCCACTTTAATTTTCTGTATGTGTAGATATATATGTATTCTGCTGCAAAAAATTTAAATAATTTAAATACAAAACTATAAAACTATAATATTATTCAGCCTTTAATTTACAACCCTTTAATAAAGCACATGATAAAAAAATCTACATTGGTTAGTCATGGTGAAACTTCTGGGAATTTTTCATAGATTAATAAAAACATAATGATAATATAATTTACATTATCACAATATCTCAAAGATGCTAAAAGGTCTTTAATTTTAAAATCAATAAATGTTAAGGTCACAAATAGGGTGAAGAGCACTTAACAAATTATTGATATTTACTCATCTAAACTGAATTCTTCCTGATAATTAAATTTATAAATCATCAATGTATATAATTTTTCTGGGTAATAAGCACCTAGGGAGCAACAGAGGAATTAATAGTGTTTTGCTTTACAGTCTCAGAGTAGCTTGGCAATAATTGAAGAGTTGAAAAAATAAAAAAAACAGAAAAAAAACCCTCTTAAGCCACATCTAATTTGTGGTCACAGAAGTGATTTCTGTGTAGTGTAAAGGTATTTTAAGTTATGCAGCATGGAAAATAGCAATGGTCTGGCTACTGCTGTTTAGCTTAATTTAGTCCACTCTTTGCTTTCACTTCCTCAGCAACAGTGTAGATGTGCACCAGAGACTTATATTTCCTTACATTTTTAGATTTTTTTTTCTCCTTTCATTGCCCCCAAACTAGAAAGCTCAGGGTAAAGTTAAGCACCAAAGTTAATGAAAGCTATAACTTTTGGTGACTAAGACAAATGCTGGTTGGTGCCCACTTGTCTATAGTTGCTAAAGATTTAATAATTAAACAGCTTACACAGATATATAATATCCATTAAAACATATAATATCTGTTAATACCTCTTCTCTAATAGAATATTTTAATTACAACCTGCAGGTATACCATTATCACTTCAGTCACTATCCGAAGACACTTCTGAGTGTCACTAATAGCGTAAGTGCAAAATTCAGCTGAAGAACTTCATCCTAGAGTCTAAAGTCACAATTAAGAGAATGAATTGGTCTGGTTGAATTATTTTTTTTGACTCAAATACAAAGGTTTTTAGTCACGGTGAAGCAGGAATTAAAATCCATGTCTTGAGAAAAAGAATGTCTCCATACTATGTGTGTATTTGCATTTTCTGAAAAAATAGCCTAAATTCTTAAAATTTTGGCAAATTGGTAATCTGACAACATAATTATAAATCTTATCAAGCAGTGTATTACACAAATGTTTAAAATAAAAATTTCTTTTAATATAAAGTTTTCATAATTTAAAACGGAAAATTCAATTGGAACTGAAAGAAATTTTAGAAATTTTGAAACAGGATATTGTAAAGATTTTAAAACTTCTCCATAATATATTTCCAATGAAAATTTTCAAAACAATTCTTTTTCACAAACAGTCCTACTCTTGCTGATTAATATTTCCAGTAAAACATTTGAATGAAAAATTTCCAATCAAGTCAAATGGCAATATACACTATTTTCAGGACAGACAGAAAACCAGCTCAATGGTTGTTGACTTAATTACTCATCAGACTTGTTTGTGGTTATTCTTTGGCTTTTATAAGCATTATTGCTCCTGTTGTTTACCACTAGTAACACCAGAAACAAATGTACTCTATTATTTGCTGGAAGACAGAAAACTTAGATCTTTGGAATTTATTTCGCTACAATGGGAAAAATCAAACATCTAATCAGATTATTTTTGCCAGTATATTATTGACTGTTTTCATAAAAGTTATGCTTACACATCTTGAATA
The DNA here is from genome assembly GCA_013400935.1 of Turnix velox. Classification (NCBI taxonomy): domain Eukaryota; kingdom Metazoa; phylum Chordata; class Aves; order Charadriiformes; family Turnicidae; genus Turnix; species Turnix velox. The sequence goes on along the minus strand of VZTY01028677.1, from coordinate 144,630 downwards.
TATTCGCAGCAGCTAGAAACTCCAAAACATAGAAAGAAAACTCAAATCACATATTTTTATTTATGCAGGAATTAAAAAAACCTGCAATATATAAAATCTTTTAAGTCGATTAATGAATGAAGGTCTTCAGAATGCACACTCCTAGGGATGACATTGCCTTGTATTTCATCATGGTTGCATGGATAAGCCATGTCTGTCTCCTGTATATTCTTTCCAGCTTCTAAACACAGGACTAAAATCTTTCCCCTATTATCTTTTCCCACTTTTCTCCTTAACCTTATTTTTCTTTGTAACTAACTTCAGACACTAGTATCATTAAGAAAAGAATTTCTCCCTTCTGGACAGCAAGAAGAAGCATATTTTCTCCTGCTTATTATTACTATTTATAGGCTGTTACCTGCTTGTATTTTCTGTTTTACCCAAAACTAACTTCTGCTTCAAGATGTATCCTTTTAAGAGTTTAAATCCTTAAAAGGCATCAAGAATCTTCAAATAACAATGGATATACTGGGGTTTTTATTTTTCAGTCTGCTACTTTAAGGGCAATGGTTATAATGTTAAAGTGGGAGACCAAGACTCTTTTATTTCTTCCTCAGATTTTAATTTTTCAATTATTTTTTGATATATATGTATACTAGAGCTATTCTTCATACAAATATAGGGGGACACAAAGAGGCTACATAATATATTTTAGAGATATTCACTGTTTAAGAGAAAGCTCTCAATAGAATTGAAAGTCAGAGATTTAATGGCAAACGTGTAACTTCACAGAGACATACTGTTGTATTTTAGTTCAATGAATGATGACTAATAAAATAATCACTTTATGGAATTGATGCTTTCAACAAAATATCAAATAAAAGTAGACATTTTTACCATTTATCTTTTGAAGCTCAAAATTTAGCAAATGTTAGGTTAAAACCATAAAAATAATTAATCAGTTATGCCATCAATCAGAAAACTAAAGAATTTGAAGCTATTCCTTTTCATGTGCAAAGTATTGTTTCCATTTCAATGTATGGCATAAGCTGAAGCTTCTATAAAAATATTTATAGTAAAATACAGCATATATCTATATTATATTTAATCAGTTTTAGAAAGATGCATCCACACATAGACACTGTGAAATTATTTAAATCGGTCAACTTTACCTCAGCTAATGCTGAAATAATGAAAAATATGGTGTAATATCTTTCGTGAGCTGAATGGTGCATTTACTCTCATCTAAACAAAGCCCTGTAAATAACTTCGAGGTTGTTAGTCATTACTTAACTCAGCATCCACAATGCTAATTTTACCTCTTCCATATTAATACATTATGCACAGAGTACTTTATGCACAGAGTACTTTAAATAATCATTAAATAAACATTTTAAGCATAGTTAGAAAGAGTTAGAGAAAATTATTTTTACTTCTCATGTAAAAACTTGCTTAGAATTCCCTCCACTGAACATACAAACTCCTTCGAAGGAAATGAAAAGTCTTAGTGGATTGTCTTGGAACAGATCAGCAAAGCACAATTTGGTATCTAATATAAGGTGCTCTGTGGACCATCGGTACAGTAAAGCATCATGCAAGGTATGAAGTCACACTTCTTCACCCCTTCAGTTGGCAGTCACACTGGCTTCCTTCTGACGGAGTCTTTCTTTCTGTTAAAGAGAAATGACAAGTCTTATTATCAGTCTTGTCTATAATTTTCCACCTCCTCTCAAATTGCCATGAACATTTGGTCTAAAGGTTGAGAAATATTAAACAAGTCACAGGAGATTAAATTCTTCTTTAATTAAAAAAAAAATAACCTCTTGAGCTCTCAGGGAAGGCTCAGGATCCATTCATTACTTACCGCAGAGAATCAGAGAATGGGCTGGGTTGGAACGGACCTTTAAAAGTCATCTAGCTCAACTGCCCCTGCAGTAAGCATGGCCACCGTTAACTACATAAGATTGTCAAGTCTGGCCTTCAATGGGATAGGGTCTGCACCACCAGAAACTAAGCTTGTTTTAGCTACACAATTGTCAAATACTTTGTATGTTTGAAAACACGCAGCTCTGTGAAGATCTAGATAGAAGACCAGCTAGAGAAAACTAGATACATTTCAAATTCGTATGAATCTAATATCTTCTCTTGTGTGGAATGACTTCTGCTGACACAAAAGCTCTAATTTAGCATTAGCTAGATTATGTTGTTTAGTAAATTCTTCCCAAGCAAGCGCAGTCATTTGTGTCTCTGCCACCTGTCCTGCAAATTATATGCTCTGCTGCAGATGGAAATAATGTAACGATTCCTTCCTGCACATTTCCTTCCCTTAACCACTTCCAACCGCTTCCCTTTCCAGTTTGAGAAATGCTGATCTGACCTGCATGTCAGATAAACAGGTTTTATTTACAGTGTAAGTTATCAGGCCCCTTTTGTGTCATATCAAAAAACCTAGGAAATGGCAAGGAATAAAATAGGTATTTGATCCACTCTATCATTGTTCACCAGAGCAGTAAGATTTTGTAAGCTTTTGAAAAAAAAGAAGCACACTGAGCTGTTGGACAAATGTATGAGGTGAGCCTCAATGCACTATGGAGCATGGAAGAAAATACAAGAGACTTCAGGGAAAGAAGCCAGAGAAGCAGCCGTTGGCATATTTTATTATCTAAAAGGGCAGAGACATGCTTAGGCACAAGTAAACTAAGTTTTAAATTTGCTTCAGGACTAGTGTAAGACATAAGGTTAGAGTTCTCCTTGGGAAGAAAACCATTCTGCTACATTCAAACTGAAAAAACCATGTCACACTTCAACAACAGCAGAAATCTACTATCATTCCGAATTACAAAAGTGGTGTCACAACCCTTCTGTATGTCAGACTGAGAAGTAAATACCAGGCTAGCTGTAGGATTGATCTTCTTTGTTTCAACTTTCTTCTCTGCAGTCAACTTGCTTACTGATTGCTGAGCCACTTTAATGCTGAAACAAAAGACACAGAAAAGACATTGTTAGATTCAAAGAAATTAAAGCTGCTCTGTCTGTGCTTCATATATCCTCTATCTGTAGGAACCATCACTACTGAATTTTTTTAGATACATTAGCCCAACAAACTGCTATTTCTATTCAAAGTCACTGAATAAAGTATCAAAATAGATCAGAGAAAAGCAACAGCAAAAGGACAGTCTGCCTGTATTGTTCACTGAAAATGCCACCAGGCAAAAAATTTCTCTGATCTTAAACAATCTGGATTTTATGGAGTATCTTTCCCATCAAAAGAGCTGCAGTGTCAAGGCAAGAAGATACTCTCCTGAAAAAAGCCAAAAGCTACCTGGCTCAATCTGTTGTATATATAGAATATACTATTTTAGTAGGCTATTTGCCAGGCTACACATAATATTTCCTCTGAAAACATTGAAATGAAAGCATCTGCCAATTTTACCTTAATGTTTTCCCCATTGCTTTACTTGGAATTGACTGACCATGTGTTGTGGTGATAGGACATATCGGCAAATAAAAGAGGTTCTTGCATAGAAGTAGTTAAAGCTGTTGTGTGCACAGCTATACACCAGTTCACTAAAAGCACCACTGAGATAAGGGAAAAGAAAAATACAGATTTGATTCTTCAGGTTTTACTCTTCAGATTGTGTACACAGAACCCATTTTTCTGTGGGGATTTAACATGAAGAACCCAAACAGAAGTTTAATCAAGGGGAAAAGGAGAAACAGAATTTAACAAAAAGGAACTTAACTGACCTCTTACAAACAGTGGAAAGTACAGGGAAAAAAAAGGAAAGAAAATTCTAGGCACTCCTAATACAGGATCTGCTCAGTTATCAGTGCCTTTAAAAACCTGATGCCATAAGTATCTACTTTACAATTCTAAATGCAAAATGTAGAGGGAATGAAGCTGTGAGTGAATTTCTATTCACAAAGAAAACTCAGTAAGCCAATTTTCACTAATGCACACCAAATCAGTCTTTTACTATAAACAACATATTTCTTGGCAGTCTTGAACAGAAAAATTCTACTTTCTTCTCTGATTTAATTTTTTCCACTGGCAGAAATAATTGCTATCACCAGTCAAAAAGTATTTAAAATACCATGTCCAGTTCAACTCCCTTTTGACACACTCAATTTTTGAGGAATTTTGGAAGTAAAGCTGAAAGGAAAGTGGATTATAGTTGCAATTACTGATGTGTACTTTCTTGCTGTAACACTAGCAGCAAGCTAGGTACTTTCACAACATAGAGCACAGTCAAAAATTCATTACTGTGCTCATCAAAGATTAGTGTTAGAAACTAAAATTCCTTCTTTGAGCTTTGTATTTTAGAAACATCTAATGTGTAGTTACTGGTGTCATCTCTCTAGTGCTTAAAAAGTTACCTTCCTTTCTGTTTAGCTACAATTTTGATTCAAGCTCTAAGCATACCCTAAAATACACAAATATGAAATTATTATTCTGTAAATTAGAAAATATATCTGAAGTATTTTTAACACTTAATCAGTGTTTGCTGCTCCTGCGATTAAATAACAAAGTGGTAAGACACTGCTCCTCCTTTTCAAAATTTTTTGTTACTCAGCATAGTTTAATTCTTAACGCTGGATGCCAGCACTCCTGTATTTAGGCAAAAATGATTATGTATTTCAAATGACAATATTCAGGTTCAGTAAAATTACACCAAGGCATCAACTTCCCAATTTTGAGCACATTTTCTTTTTGATCGTTGGTCCTAGGAGTGTTTTCCAACCAGTTTTTAAATGTCTATTTTTTCATATGAAGGAAGAATTCTGTCTGTCACCAATTCAGGTCTAGATTTGGGTATTTTATTCCATATTTGCACAGTTTCCAGGAAACCTAGTTTTTTAAAAATTAAAATACATAGTTTAGAATACAAAATAAAAATAAACCAGCCCACTAACATGATTTGAATCACATACTTGGCTTATAAAAATGACAGGCTAATTCTCTATTACACTTTGGTGTGTATTGTCAGAAACACAAGTGCATAATCTAAAAAAAGTGTAATTCTTCAGGATGTAAAATCAGATGGTTCAATTTTAAGTAGTTAGCTCAGTAACTACATTAGTGAAGCATCCATGCTTTGAACGTACCTTTTAAGTAAAAATAATCCTTCGCTAAACATGGGCAGGTTGCTGGAATTAGCTATTGTGTTTGGAAGCACTTATCAAATTCAAAATAATAAAATTGTGTAACAGCAGAATTCAAATTTTCCCTATTTTCGCTGTTCTATTGCTTTCATGAAAAAAACACTACATGAATACACAATTTTAATTGTCCATTAAAATCCATGACAGCTTTCCATCAAAACTTGCAGACACACAGAATACTCTTTAACTGAATCTAAAACTGAACACATCCACATTTTACTGAGTCTGTTACTCAGATGGTTAAAGAATAACAACACACACACCTAAGTCATTATTAACTATTAAGTACAATCAAAAGCAAAGAACTAAACTATTAATTATTTTCTTATCTTTTTTGAGACCCATATGATGTTATTAACCAGTCTGCAGATATACACCCCATATTGCTGTTTATACCATGAAATAAATAAATTATTAAATGTACTATAAAGTTAAGTCATCATTTGTAGTTTATGAGAATTTATATTGATAAAATTCTTTAACTTGTAAATGCATAAACTTCCACAACTACTCTTAATTACTTGTTAGAAGTCTGTTTTAAGTAAAACAAAATCTAAGTGACATACAGACAAAATATAAGGTAAATTTCCTTTCTTCCTTGTACAGTAACTGCAGTGTATTAGGATAAAAGTGTCCATTTTTAGCATCTATACTTTACAGAAACTATGTGGTAGAGAAAAGAAGGAATAAGAGAAATCCACTTAAGTCCTGTGTTAGATCCAACAAAATATCTAAAGAGGACACAGAAAAACATTACTAAAAAATTTAATGGATATATATTAATGATGTTGTGTCTTGGCTGAGATTTACCAAGTGCAAGGTTAAAGCAGCTACTCACTTCATCTTGTCACTTAAACTTGATTGTTATTTAAGTGTTACAGTAGACAACCAATAGAATATGAGACAGGATGCAAAATCCTGTGTAATAAAATGTGTCCTTAGAGAGGAGGGAAATCATTAAGATGGTGCAATAAACAGCTGGAAAGACAGGGGCTAATGAGTTCCCCCATTTCAAATCCATTCAATTAATGCATATGGATTTTTACTACAAGCACAATAGACTTTTTCACATCTCTATGGGGCAGGTATTGTCTCCCATAAGCTGGATGCAAGCCAACTCTCTTAAATTAGAAGATGCATATGAAAAATAAAGGCATTATTTTTATTCAGAACAATTTTGTAACTACGGTCACAGAAAGTAATCTAAATGTAAGCTTGTACTTACTCAAATTTTAATTCATAAAATCATGAAGAAAGTTATTCTCCTCCTAACAGGAAATGACTTTACCAAGCCAGGAAGTAACCAGATAAAGTGGTTTTAGCTCATGCCATTCAAGTTAGACAGAAGAAGGTGTAAGCTGGCATACTTCATGCTGTAGTGTCCTCAGTTAGAAAAACTAGGATCCCTTCTAAACAAGTCATTTGCTACTCATGTATATTCAGGCTCTGCTGGTATGTGAACAGAGACCAAATTATCTGGTTTGCACTCAACCTCTTGATGTTCTGCAATAATCCATTCTTCTCGCTTCTACAGCCCCTTCCATGCAGCTGGTGGGTTGTGAAGATTGTTGTGGGTTATGAAATAGTTTGGAACAATTCTCTGCCATCTGAGCTCTCCATGACTCGAAGTTCAAAATTCTTCCATAAAACTGGATTGATACAGGAAGTATGCAAACCAAAGCTCCATACATAGGTGAAGAAGAATAAGTACGGGTAGATACAGTCAATATCCACTGTTCAGCCTAGAGACAAACTCTCTACTCCACCTAATTTGGTGTCATCTACAAAGTTTCTGAGGGTACATTCAATTCCCTCATCCAGATTATTGGTAAAGATACTAAAGAGAACTGAACCCAGTACTAAGCCCTGGGGGACACAACTCATGACTGATCACCAATTAGATTTAACTCCATTCCTACCACACCCTGTGCCCAATGAAGAGAACACTCATGATATGAACAGCAAGTTTCTCCAGGGGAATGGACTGGGAAAGCATGTCAAAGGCTTTTCTGAATTCAGACTTATAAGATTTTTATGTATGTTAACACTGAAAGAGGTGGTGTGAGATTACTACAGTAGTTACCATACTGGATTATTTTTGCAGTCTAAGCAGTGGGTCAAATTAACAGTAATAGCACCTTTTATATCTGATTATTCATATTTAAAGGCTAACGCCCACAAACATATAATAATCCTTGTCACATTTCCTTTGCCAAACACACAATCACTGTTTATGATGAAACTACTCCCTTCCCTATACTCATATTTGGCTAGGACAGTGTCTTAAAATCTAATTTAATGGACCTTGAATGTTTTAATAAATTTATAGATAGGAATTCATATATATCTCCCCTGTATTTATGTTGCTATGAGTACATATTTGTTTAGGCTCTGAATTCATACATATATCTAATGCATATAAAATGAGTAGTGTAATAAAAGGAAATTAGGGTGGAATTAAATGTAGTCATCTGTGGAGGAAGTGCTTCCTTGTAAAAAAAATGTATCTTTGTTGTAGTCTTCAATTCAGCTGCCATCTCAAAATTTTACAAAAGGAAGAAGGAAAAAAAGCAGCTGACATACCCAGATGCACAGGCATACTAAATTATAAAGCTGTCAACAACAAAATTGTATTTTTACCCCCCCAAAAAAAGTTTAAAGAAAAGAACAAATCTTCAACATTAGTTGAGTTTGCGGTTCATTTATATTAAGTTGTTAGTCAGAGATGAAGAGGTGACTGTCAGGATGAATTTTACTGTACTGCAGTAGAATTCTGGTATTGAAGAGAATACTTCATTTTATCTGTATGTTCATCAATCAAGCTTTGTTATCGATCAGTAACTCTACCTTATATTCCTAAATGCTGTGCAAATTTTGCACAGGAAAAAGGCAATGATTCAACTATATTTTGTGAGCAGCTAATTTCTTTTCACGGTAGGTTAAATGCAGGGCAACTCAGTTAAGATGTTTCCACTACTTTAAGAAAAAGCATCATAGAAATCTCACTAGATTTCTATAGTTCCATTTGGGGGCCAAGGAGATTTTAGACAAAACAGGCTCTTGCAGCTGAGGCTGTAATCCAGTTCAAGATGGCACTCTCCTTTTGTGAAATCTGGAGAGTATAATGGTGTCTGTTACACAATGCAAAATAATTATTACAAAATCTAAAATTTTAATTTTAGGCCAAAAGGCTTATTTTTACTATCATTAATTTTAAGACAATACATTTAAAATTATATATTTGCAAAGTTATAATTCTGCATGCTGTAATTAAATTCTGTATCTTCCTAGCAGCAACATCTGAGAGACAAATTATAATCCAAAATTGGCAGTTCGAGGTTAATGATTGTACTTGATGATCTTAAAAGTCCCTTCCAACCTAAAAGAACCTATTGATTATCCTACTTTGTTTCAGTCTTTTCTGCTAAGGCTGACCCCTGGAGGTAAGAGCGTGATACTGGAGTAAGAAAGACTCCCTTTATCGAGGAGGACCATTTAAGCAAAATCAACACCAACACATCCAAGCACGCCAGTGGGATGCATCCATGAGTGCTGAGGGAGCTGTCAGATGTTACTGCTAAGCCACTCTTCACCATCTTTGAAAAATCATGGAGAACAGGAGAGGTGCCCAAGGACTGAAGGAAAGCCAATGTCAGTGCAGCCTTCAATTTCAGCAAGGGTTTTGATAGTGTCTCCTGTAACATCCTCATAGGTAAGCTCAGGAAGCGTGGGTTAGATGAGTGGACAGAGATGTGGATTGAGAACTGGCTGAATGACAATATTTAGAGGGTTGTGATCAGTGGCACAGAGTCCTGATGGAAGCCTCTAACTACAGATGTTCCCAGGAGTCCATACTGGGTCCAGTCTTGTTCAACATAGTCATCATTGACTTGGATGAGAAGCCAGAGTGTACTCTCAGCAAATGTGCTGAGGATACAAAGATGGAAGGAATGGCTCCTACACCAGAAGGCTGTGCTGCCATTAAGCAAGACCTGGACAGGCTGGAGAGTCAGGCATAGAGTGATCTAATTAAGTTCAACAAGGTCAAGTGTAAGGTCCTGCACCTAGACAGGAATAACACCATGAGCCAGTAGAGGTTACAGATTGACTGGCTGGAAAGCAGGTCTGCAGAGGGAACTGGGAGTCCTGGTGGACAGCAAACTGCCTGGAAGCCAGCAGGGTGCCCTTGTGGCCAAGAAGGCCAATGTATGGTGGGATGAATTGAAAGCAGTGTGGCCAGGCAGATCGAGGGAAATAATCCACCCTGCTCTGTTCTGCCCTCGTGAGGCCACATCTGCAGTACTGTGTCCAGTTCTGGGCTTCCCAGTTCAAAAACGACAGGAACTACTTGAGAGAGTCCAGAAGAGGGCCACAAAGATGACTGGGGGACTGGAGCCTCCCTCTTATGAGGAAAGGATCTGCTTAGCCTGAGGAAGAGAAGATGGAGAGACTTATGAAAAGAGCAGGTATCAAGAGGATGGGGCCAGAGACTTTTCTGTGGTGCCCAGCAATGGGACAAGGGACAACAGGCACAAATTAACACAAGAAACTTCTTTGAGGGTGACAGCACTAGAAGGGGCTGCCCAGATTGTTTGCAGAGTGTCCTTTTCTGGAGATTTTCAAAATATGACTGGACATGAATGATCTGGTGCAGCTGACTAGTAGGGGGGATCAGAGGTATCCTGTAGGTCTTATCAACCTGTGATTCACATTCCTATATAAACATAAACAATGAAAAAATTTTTAGGCTACTATATGACTAGCTAATTCAGACACAATTTTTGCAGTTCCACCTGAAACTTGGGGGGAGATCTAATTGTAAACAGCTTCACAGAAGGATATTCAATGCTTCAGTTTAAGAACTCAAGTTTGAAAATATTTACCTACGCTGCCAATTCTTTCTGTTTAAAATTTACTTTAAAAAGAGAACGTGAACAAATAGTGCATCCAATTAATTAGCCAGTTAAGGAAGACAGCTGTCCATTCCTGTCATACTAAGGTTTTTTGTTACAAATGTGCACAATGACTCTTAGCTTGCTTTCAAAATTTCTTGGACAGCATATCATGGCTTAGGCTCATACTTGTAAAATGGAGCCCTTAAGTGGTCACAACTTTACAGGTCACATTTTTCAGGTGACAAAACCAATTTTTCCATCATTCTAACCATTCTAATCATTCTTTTCAGTAGCAAATTACAATACAATTCAGGATGATGAAAACAGTTCTGTCATTCTAATTTATTTATTACACGATGGTCCTCATTTTAGCCCTTCATTCACTTGATGCATCACCCAAGGATGAGGAATCTGTTGAGATTAGTGAAACTTTGTAAAAATAATCTGAAGAACTCTAAAGAACAATCCACACTTCAGGAGCTCTCAGCACTTTGAGGTATTACAACAACTGGTGCCCTGCATTTTACTGGTATTGCTTTACATTTATGAATAAATGTATCCCACAAACGAATGGATGAAATGTTCATGTTGTATTTTCTGCATTTTTTTCTGTAAAATTTATTTATATAATTATAAAATAATGAGAAATTCTTATACCACCCCAGTTGGGGGCCACAGAATATAACAGTTTACTTACAATGATTTCTTGAATGAACTATTAAGAAGGTTTAAGAAGTCACATGGTGTTAAAACTTTTACAAGGCCTTTTAAATCTATTTCTTTGAAGAGATCATTGTGCACCATCAGCAAGGTGCTAATTACATAAAAGGTAATGAATGTATGGTCTACTTTTTTCTTTTGCTTGGATAGTTAATTTGCATTCCTCCTAAATGCTATTGGAACAAAAATAAGACACAATTAATTAGAAAATATAACCCTAAGATGAATCTGCAATCTAATAGTGACTGATTATTTTACACAGTTTAAGTGTGTAAAAGAAAATTTGCATACTGATCTGGACTCAAGAAAGTCAGATTCTTTAAATATGTTTGCAGTTGTCAACTTCTAAACCTCAGTGTAAGCATAACATAGATAACACAAAAAATTACAACTTCCAAGTGCTCAAAATCAGTGATAGCTGTAAAATAATGCTGATAAAGCTTGTAATTAATAATTTATAATTTCTGCATCTTGTCCCTTAATCATTCTCCCCTGCTATGAACCTAAAAGCCCCACTGATTTGAAGTAAAATGGAAAAAAACTAGTGTAAATGAGTTTACTTCTTTTGCTGATACTTTCAAAGATGTTTTTTTTCCAAATCTGTGTCAATTTGGAACTAGGACCTGGATTTAAATATCACACTGAAGTGATTAATTCATTCTTTTACCAAAGTATGAGCACATTACCACTGTTTAAAACTTTTCAACTGAATTGAGACAGAGTAAGCATGGAGCATACAGTGGAATTGTTTTGTCTTTGTAAAAGATTTTAAGCCTCTCTAAGAAAACCAAGCAAATAATTGAAGGGTTTTGTTGTTGGTTTTTTTTTTTTTCACTCTAACTAATAAAATCAGGAAACTGGTGAGATCTAGCGGCAAGTAGTTTGATGTCCTCAGCAGGACACTGAAAGTCAGAAGTAGTGCTGTAAATTCAGTGTGGGGCTTCGACACTGTGCTAAGTGTGGCCTGAATCTCTGGGGCTTCCCTTTGATGCAAGTGCAGTATATTAACTGGAAAAGCATTCACTTTTATTTGTCTGTACTGTCTGCGACAGCAATATCGCCTCATTTAGGCTAGTTCAACATGAAAATGCACAGAGAAGCAATCTGTTACAAATTAGCACAGCTCCCCTTTCATTTTACTAGCTAGTAATTGGAAGGGGTTACAAAAGTGTAATTTATCAGATTATATGTGTTTATCTTTTTGTGGGGACAGCATGCCTTTGGTGAATTTTCCTACGCACCCTGAGGGAATAATCTTTCCTTGATGTCCATTAGATCTGAAAGAAAACAATGACGCCTGTGAAATATAGGAGTATAATTTGCTGGGTTTGAGAAGGAACAGTTTCCCAGGCATCTAAAATGGTATTAATGACTTTATTAGAACCTTACCGTTCCTTGGAAATGCTTTTGCTCTCTCGTTTCCAAATGGTCTTGAAGTCACTGCAGAATTCGTACCACACTGTGAAAACGTAGTTTGGTGTGATCTCCTTCTCACCAGGCTTTGGCTTGATCCCAAAGTATCCTACTGTTTCTTCAAAGCTATGAGGGAGGGGGAAAAGAAAAAACTGTCAACACATAAACCTACTGGGGAAAGAGTTTCTCTGAGTGCTGGTTCCTGATTCAGTAGTCAAGTCTGGTAACTGCCGTAACTTCTCCTAAACTTTGGGAATCATAGCAGCAATTCACACCAAGTATAACTAACCTTCCAACACCTACCTTGATCCCTGGAGCATAATTTAAAAATGCATGAGCCATCATAGAGATACATCACACAGCCAAATCATGGGCATTCATTTTCAATGAGAAAAATGTAAGTTCTTGTATTTCAGGAATGTCTGTCTTGTATCTATTATTTTAATTTTATTCTCCATGAATATCTGAATCTCTCATTTATTTTATTGCAGGACTATAGAAAAATCACACGCTAATAATGATAAAGTTTATAGATGTGGTTAAAAATAACATTCAAGTACTTAGGGAAAATTGTGAGTAGCAATTAAATGCCACAGATGATAGTGCCAATAGTTTGCAAATTTTTGACTGACACTAAGTCGCCTCCTTCCACATTTGTCAATAAGCACATGATTAATCTTATGAAAATACAATGACAATATTTTAATGCTCTGTTTTAAAATTTGGCTACTGAATTGCCATGCAGTTGGATGTTTTCAAAGTAGTCCTTTAAAACGTTTGATACTTTTGACAGCATTTGAAATTACAATGTATTTTTAACAGATTGTGCATTTTTACCCTTTATGATATTGCATTGCATAGACACAATGCAATGATTCCTATGACTACATACATGGAGACATCTAATTAAAACAAAAGAAATAAAAGTTCACTTTCATAAAGATTGAGTTACTTTTCTCTGCAAGATAGCTGCAGCAATCATGAACGATATTATAGTTATTACAATAAAACTATAATTAGAAAAGAAAGGTAACTACATACTTCAAAATAACCTATTTTTCTTGAAATACTGATTTTAAGCAAAAAAAGTGATAGTCTTTACAGCTGCCAATACATCCTAAATCCAGAACACAGCAAGTGTAAATTTTGAAAAAAAAAAAAAAAAATTTGAGGCATTTTACAGAGTTGTAAGGAGTCCCTAATTATTCAACAGATGTTACTTCAGCAATGGGTGCACCTTCGGCACATAATTCTTTCTGAACTTGTACTTGCATTTGTATACTCCACATTGCATGCATTCAAACAGAATTTCCAAGGTTAGAGTCAAGTTTTCTTGTCTTAGGTTGAGATTCAAGCTTTTAGCTAGGCTTGAAGAAGAAACTGTCTCCCACAATAAAGGAATATATATTCCAACTTCTTCACAAGGTAAAAAAGTTTGAATATGAGACACTCAAGCCAATACACTCTGAGCTTTTTATATTTGGCAGATGGATACATCTTCTAGGACATGTTGAAGAATATCACCTATTGCTCAAGGTAAGCTATTGGTATTATAATCTTAACTTATTGAATTTCTTACATAATTATATTTTGAGGTAACTGATAAAGCAATCACAATGAAATAGGTACAAGCACGCATAAAATATTCAGAGTTGAGGGGTCAAGCCTGTAATATTCAGAGTTGAAGGGTCCTGTAATGACAATTGACATAGAAAATAAACAAAGGAAAGTCTAATGCAGCTATAAACACCCATGTAAACCATTGTGGGATTTCAAAACCTTAAAAATTAAAATAGTATTTCAGTCATAATCACATGGTTAAAAGAGTTCACGTACACTGAACGGTGTCAATGGGATAAATATTTCTCGGCTATTCCTGAGGCAGGGGAAGGACTTTTTAATCCGATATCGGATGGGAGGACTAGAAAAATGGATGTAAATTGGAAGGGGGTAGATTTAGACTCAACATAAGAAGGAAGTTCTTTACAGTAAGGGTGGTGAAGCACTGGAACAGGTTGCCCAGAGATGTTGTGGACACCCCCTCTGTGGAGGTGTTTAAGACCAGGCTGGACAAGGCACTGAGCAGCCTGATCTAGTGGGAGGTGTCCCTGCCTATGGCAGGAGGGTTGGAACTTGATGATCTTTAAGGTCCCTTCCAACCCAAACTATTCTATGATTCTATGATTCAGATTGGGATAGCTGAACCAGCAACAGCAAGGCCTCTTCCCAGGTTTGTTTCACGTTAAGAGCAGCCCTGGTAACATCACACTCTCTTATGAACAGAACCCTTATCCATCCCAGCTGTAATTGTTACAGTGGTCCCTGCATGCTTCTGGATTTGAAGTTCCTGAATGCTCTGTCACTCCATCCTGACACTCTTCATCCCCTCTTCATCTTTCATCTTCAGCCCTTCTCCCAATAGCAATGACTTGTTTCCTACCAGGCTCAATCGAGATTCTTGAGCTACTTTCTGACTTTCAAATGTAACTGGTCCTTTTAGCAGCAATTTAAGATGTTGAATGCTAGGTTGTCAATTGAAATAACCAAACCCTCCATCAGACAGCTAATTCCTTAAGTCAATGGCAAATGAATTCTTCATGCCCTGGAGAATAAAAGGTGTGCTACAAAGCAGGTAGAATACAACAGAGCAAATCTGCAAAAGGCAGGTTTGGAGCTTGGTAGAAAGGAAAGAAGCCACCCACCCCTGACAAATACATTTAATAAGAAAAGGCACACTTGATGTCAGCCATTATTCAGACAGTTTAGGCACTTCCTGCAAACAAATGGAAACAGTTCACCTAAGACTTGACCTGCATTTGGGAGGTGCCTGTATCTTTTTTCCTATCTAGGAACACTAACCTAGGTGTCTCTGTTAGGTGGAGTGACTCTGGGGTCAGAAAAGTAACACAAAAAAATTCAAACTCCCACAAATCAAACCTTAGTGAACATGAAGACAAAAAATTGTGAGGAAGTTAAAAATTAATGCACCCAAGCTGAATTATAGCAGTTCCACATAACTAACACAAACAAGAAGGTAGGTCCTTCACTCTCACCAAACTGTAATCTGGAAAACAATATTTATTAGAAGTACAATTTTATTAAATATTTTTATTCTAAAAATAAATTCTTATCACTTCTCTATTTTGTCTCCCTTGGCCTAATTAAGGTGTAGATATTCAGGCAAAAAATGCCTAATGGATTTTACTGGTTTCTTACTTATATTCAATAGCCTAAGTGATGAAATACATTTATTACTGCCTCAAGTATACAATATTCTGTAAAAAGCTGGCTCAGTTCAATGTTAACAATAATTAAAACCTCAAACACAGTAGTTTGGTTAAAAACAAAAGAACTTTTTCCTGGAAGTCTAAATAGGAATTATTCAGAAAGCATATTACTTCTTTGAAATACAGATTCTTTTTTCCTATTTAATTCAATTCACAAGGTCAGTAACAACATTGACCAAAATAAACTGTCAGAAAACACTAGCAAAATCCTTACCATTTTTGTGCATTTTCCAAACTGCTCTCTTCTTTCTTACGTTCTTCTTTAGCTGCCAATGAAAAACATTTCAAAGACATAAATGTCTTATTGCTTTAGAAATCCCACGGGTTAATCATCTCTTATATTCAAAACTGGATAGATTGTATACTACATATAATGAAATTGACAAACATTTACTAATTTTTAGTACTTTTATACGTATTGTACCTTAATGAATGCTTCTAGTGTACCAATAAAGCATAATTTAAAATCTGTACTATGCTATGTAGTGGTAGATATTAATCTGAATAAAAAGTAAATAATTAAACTTGACTTTGAGATTTTAAAATTAACTTCATTATGTATATTTATTGCTGCAAATCAGAACTTAGAAATTCAAAGCTGTTTTTGCAGCACAAATAATTGTAAGTTCAACTGGAACTGAACAGGTATAAAACATAGTTAACACCAACTGTTCCATACAGCTATCACATTTTGTTCAGGAAGCTAGAAAATGAAAACACATGTACTAACCTTTAAAAGTATGGAATATACATGATTTTTTTTGAAAAAGCAGCCAAGAGTTTGAAATATGGTTAGTGAATCTAAGCCCCTCTGTTACAGAATGCTCACACAAACTGCTTAAAAGGATTTCATTTTCAAAAGACAGGCATTCTCTCCTTTTGAAAACATTCCCTGAGCTCGATACTCAAGCAAAGAATTTGTTCTTTAAAAATACGTTCAACATTTCTTCTTAGTACAACAGAGCAACTTTAGCTCTGGCAGAATACTACATATGTGAAACAATACTAACGTGGGCAAGTTATTCCTACAATAGCAAATGCTAACATAAACAGAATTCAGAGACTTACAATCATAGAATCACCCAGATTGGAAGGGACCTTTCAAATCATGAAGCTAAACCATCAATCTGACTCTGACAATGAAGGCACTCAGACTATAGGACTCCTCTGGCTGGTTGAAATACTGTTAGAGACTTGAGGTGACAGACAATATAACTGAGAAATTGATCTTGAATGGTTCCATTTCATTATAAGGCTATGAAAGGTATGTACTAGGACTCCAGAATATTTGCTGTCAACAAAAAAAATTATTTCAATTCATATGTTTATGTTGATTTCATTTAGCAAGTATGTATAATTTCAGTTTGCTCAAGAATATGGTAGCAGCTATATCAGATTGGCACAGGGATTTGTCTATTCTAATATCCTTTCTCTGGTGGGCAATGAAGTAGGTGCTTAACTAGAGTTAAGGACCAGGACAAACACATGATGCCTTCCCTGAGTGTTCTCTGGAGGTTCTGCAGTGCATACAAATATGTCCTGTGGTTGATGTTATTTCTAAGGAATTCTCAATAGATTATCTCCCAAGAACTAGCTCATTCTCTGGTTAAACTTCTCTAAGCTTTTTACCTTCTAAAAAAACCCACTGTGGTAAATGTTCTATAGCCTAATTACATGCAGCACATTATATTTGTTTTCTTTGAAATGGACTCCTGATTTCACCATTTCTGCTGGAGAAAAGCATGACTGCAGTAATTATTGAAATATAGAAACTATTTGCATTAGCATTTTTGTCAGAATACTTTCAAAGAACATTTCCTCCCTGTCCCCATTTAGCAGGACTCCAGGTAGGTTTTAGTGCTTGCAAACTAATTTCTATTAGGAGGAAACATAAACAGGAAACTCCATAGCAAATGCACTCCAATACTTACTAGGGACAAAAGAACCAAAATAATGCCTGAACCTTCATACAGCTTTGAAACACATATATTTGAAACGTTCACCTCAAATTAAATCTAGCTCAAAGCTTAAACCTCTACTGTAAACACAATGGCTCTAGCTGCTTCAATCTGCTGATCAAATCCTACTGCACCAAATGATAATGAAGCCATAGATGTTCTACATTACATACATACAGATGACACAGATGTCCTTTGAAATGAGTTCCCATAAATTGGTTTTGGCAAGAAGACGGCCTTCTGTTTGGCCTTGGAGGCATTAAGCTTGACAAGAGGAAATGTCCTCAAGTTGCATCAGGGAAGGTTTAGAAAAATTAGGAAAAAATTTTTACACTGAAAGGGTTACAAAACATGTGAACAAGCTGTCCAAGGAAGTGACTGAGGCACTATCTGTGGAGGTGTTCAAGAGAAGGGTAGATGTAAAGCTTAAAGAGGTGGTTCAGCGATGGTTCTTGCCAGAGTTAGGCTGATGGTTGGACTATATGATCTGAAAGGTCCTTTCCAGCTTTGGTGATTCTGTAATAGTTGGACAAGTGAAGAAAAGAGGAAAAAAAGCAAGCAATATAAAGCAATGACTCACTACCTCCCTCAAATAGATGAATCCCAGCTTTTTTGGAGCAATGACTAACTTTCCCAAAATCACTTCCCCTCTTTTTTTATAGTTGAGCATGACATTACCAAATTCTGAAGTTTCAGAAATTCTAGAGGATGTGTATACCCTGTTCTAGGAAGAGAGGTAATGAAGAAAAATCTGTTTATAGCTGTATGTAAAAACAATTTTCTGCTTTTTCTATATTATATATAGTTGCTTTTAATATAACTCTCTTTTTGAGAAAGAAAAGCTAGTTCTATACCAGGGAATTCTTATTATTTCATACACAAACAGTAAAGAAGAGAAAACACATCCATTTCAGTTTGTTTATTTATTGTATTCAATTTCAAATTTGAAAAATACTTAATATGATTGAAGATTATTTCATCTGGTTACTATCCATCATTCTTCTGATGTATTTCAGAAATAATAAACTTTGAAATTCTATGTACAGATTCCTAGCAACTAATTTTTCTAATATGCATCACTTGATTAATTTTCTTTAGCTAGTTACTGACTTCTTATGGCTTGGTTTTAGGAAATCATCAAATTCAACAGAGAGCCTCTAAATAACATCAATATTTCATTATATGTGTAACGTAGCTTCTATTCTAGTATATTAGATTGCAAAAAAACCCTCTAAACAAACAATCCCACGCCCATCTATGCCATCAGTTAAGCAAGAAGGTCTGGGAGCAATGGAATCAATGAAACCTGGCCTACTGAAAATCTGTATTTTAGAAGCAGCTCCCAGATGGATTCATTAATATCTAATTAAGGGTTGAGTTCATGATACAGCCTTTCTCTCCCTGCAAGGCTAACAGGGTCACCCTTGTATATTTATCCACATATTTTTATTGAGATTTTAGGTGCTTAATATTTTAGGATCTCTAACTCTGGTACATTTGGTCAAAACTGGCCAAACCATTAAAAACTATTGGCAGGGGAGCAATTAACAGGCAGTGTGATCACTTAAACCTTGTTTCCTTTACCTCTTGTCTAAATTAGAAAATGTCACATATTTAACATGGGATTTGGCTATGCAATTTTTTTAGATGGTTTAAATACTGGTATAGCCATCTTAAATCCTTTCTAAACAATTTTAGGAACACTTGCTGCCATGAGGTCTTAATCATCCTTCCCCTGAAACAGTCCTCAGAAGTTTATTTTCCTTTGCAGTGGTACAAAAATTATTTTTAACTAAGAAATCCACATCCAATGATGAGAACATAGAAATGTTTCTAACACACAGTCTCAGTGCAGTCTTGAAAAGCTGCTTAACAAAAAAGTATCCCTGCAGGTACTCAGGAATATTAGTTATCAACTTGGATCTTAGGTACTGTGCAAGGAAAAATTAATTAACACTTACTATACAGAAATTGATAAACACTATAAAAAATTCAGCATTTCTGAAAGGTCCTTTCGGTATGTAACAAATTTTAAACATTTGTGTACACATAGAGTCACACAGCACCACCAGAACGCAGTCAAGCAACACACTCAAAGAAGTGTTTATTATCATAGGTAATAAAAAACCTAGGAAATCATGTTTTCTTTTAAAAGTGATAATGCTGTCTATAAATGTGCCAGAAAAAGTGTTGAGGGTCATTTTACCCAAACATTCGGACTAACTATGGAGGGAAAAAAATTATATTCTGTCTTACATGGCTTAAAATGTATATGAAACTACTGAATTCTATGAGAGTAGATTTTTAAGTAAAAGGGTTTTTTTCTGCTAGCTTCTATACAAAAAGGTAACTGTTTTGTTAAAATTTGGACTAACATTAGTCTTACTTTCCTGTGTTCCAGGGCTATTAATTACAAAGCATGAATTAGCATTACATTTTAAAATTTATTCCCAATTAAATTATTTGAAACCGCATTCTATTCAAATCCAATCAAGCTATTAATCTGTTATTCTCCCACATTTTTAGTCCCAGAGAATATTTTTTTAAGCCTACTAGCACTTAAACACTACAGAAATATATTCTAATTATAGTTTCTTTTTGATAAACTCTTATAACACTGTGGTTGAATTCCAAGACTAATCTTTGAGATGAGTATCTAAATAGTTTATGGAAGTAAAAAATTAGCTGTAATCCTTTCAAATAGAACAAGGTTAAATCCAGTCTGTTTTGTGTTTGGAAAAAATAACTATCCAGATTATCTGCAACTACAATCTCCTATTCTAACCAGAAATAAAAACTTTAAGTAACAGCAAGCACATTTTTATATTAAGAAGAATCAACTAGAAGCAAGAGAGCTTCTCAAAACCAGAAAGATATTAAAATAAAAAGTTAATTTGTTAGTGAACCAACAATTAATTTAGTGCATAAAGAATAAACAGATCTGATGAAATAACTTTCAGAAAATTTGTGAAATCTGTGGCCTGAAAAATTTTGGGAGAGAAAAGCCTCCTCCTGTGGAATGGTAAGAATGATTTATTAAGCTAAAATAAATTCTGGTTTCACATGATCAGCTCAAGTCCAGCAACGCGTGATGTGTAGTGGCCCCACATGTTTGAACACACTAGGACATGCTCTTCTAGGTGATCCAAAGGATGGGGGTAGGGGGTTAAAAGCTGCTGCTTTGTATTCGGTACATTTTCCCCTCATTAGGATACCCTCCTCCTGCAAAGTCAGCCACTTCTGGTGGTCAGGAGCAAAGACTCATTGTAAATGCACAGCAGGATAGTGGCAAAGCTGAGATTAATTCTCCATAGATTTATATAGACCTTTCTCACTGTTGATTGCTTGTACTGTTTCAAAGGTGCGTATGTTGCCTTTTTTATTGCTGGTTACTGACTTTATTCCAGCATATGGTGGTTGGCGCCATGACACAAAGTGAGCATTTTATACTAGAATTAAAGTGGATATTTGACAGTTTCTGTCAGAAAGCTCAGAGCAAAGAATTTGTGAGACAAGATTTATTGCATATTTTATATGAGGCACATCTGTTTCTTTGCTAACTTTTTGTTTAAATAAAAAAAGAAATGAAGGTTCTTTAAGAAACAAAGACTGTCAATAAAAAGCATGAACAGAAAACCTACATTATTGAGAACGAATTTAATCACTCTGACCTTCTAAAAATGTGCTGCTTGGAAGTATGACAGTCACTTTTTCCTTTTTATTCAGCCATGTAGACAGGATGGGGGAGGAAAATTACGCCAGAACTGATTCTCAAATACACAGCTATGCATATTTAATGGTAAAGCAAATAAAAATGAAAATAAAATTATACCTAGTTATTGATATCAGATATTCACCTTTAAAAGTAAGGCGAGTTATTAAGGCAGATTTTGCCTACTATTAATTTTTTAAACATCCATAACTGCATTTGAGTGATATTAACTGTGACAAATAAACATTCCTTGTTTTGAAAATTTCTTATAAAATTAAAGATCAGGTATACAAAGTATGTAGCAAATTTCTACTAAATAAGTTGACCTAAATACATGAATTTATTCAACTATCATTTTCATTCAATCTTATCAAAACCCACAAAAACTATCTATGAGAGTGATAACACAAACCATATCAATCTAATTTGTATCTAAATTAATACTGCTATAGGAACCCAGGGATAATTCCTCTTTATTTTTTTTTTTCCATTAGAACAAGAAAGTCTCAAATGGACTTAAAAAATCATATACAGAATCAAAGTAGTAGGATAATATGGAATTTTCTGCCCCTACAATGTCAGAAAAATCTTTACAGCTACTATTTAAGAGAGTAACTTATTTTACAAAATTTTAGAAGTTTTATAAGATGGAATTATTTTTTAAATTTGAAAAGGTGCTTCTGAATCTTGAGATAATTTACTTAATTCACATCAAAACAAATGCAATATCAAATTACATTTAAATGAAAAATGATTGACATTTTAAAGGCAGGTAAGTTAAAGTTCCAGTACTGTTATTTCAAACTGAAATGTAGAGGCAGCTCTCCTAATTAAGCCTGGGGACTCTGTCCTAAGAACTGCCAAACTACATGTAAGCAAATAATTCCTGATGTAGAAAGCTTAAATAGTCTTAATCATAAATATGTCTTATCGTGTTCCCATGAATCTCTAAGTCAATGCTGGGTTTGGCTCTTTCCGCAAAACTCAAGAAAACACAGTGTAACATTTACCCATTAACTGCACTGATAATTCTACAGATAATTGAACAACACTTTAGAGAACAGTTTTCCCTTTTAGCATTACATTCTTTTAACATTCAAAGTTTTCTGCTTGGCTACAGCAGCCACACTATTGTGTCCAGTCAGGTATTCAGCCTGTGTTCATATGCATACTTCATACAACCAGTTATATCCTAAAATAAGTGATACAGTAGCTGAAAAGAGGTCCTTTAAGAACTATCTTTTAGCCTACTGTCAAAGTAGGTGGTTTGGGTCAAAGTTTAGATGGCCAAAAAATCTTGATGCTAAAAAGTTTGGATTAAATTACATGCTGTGAAAGAAACACTGTTCCCATCAATTACATACATAAATCTATAAAGAGAAAATTACTGATTTTGCGACTCTGGCAAGATGCTCACAAAGCAGCACTGTAAGGGCTCTTTGCAGAAAAAAAGGTACATTTTCAAGTAACTTGCCTTGTCATGCAAAGTATTTAGGCAAAAACACATCACAGAAGTTGCTTCCCAAGAAGTTGAATGCTGATCCAAAATCAGGCTTTTTACATTTAGAAGATGGTCTTTTATTACTGCTGGAATTGTACAACACTCTACCATCCGTATATTTTTACTCTGACATTTGCCCATTTTGAAATTTTAGCAGCAACTTGGTGCTTTGTGTTTTAATTAGCTTCAAATTTCTGAGAAATACCCTATTAACATTGTGATTACTATTTTTGTTCTCAAAACAAAGGTTCCTGCTACATCCTATTCAACAAGTTTGGTTGTCAAATTTATTTATCCTTTTTCTTAGAAAGAAGCTTATTTCTGATGGCTATTTCCTGCCTGGCCTACAGATTTCACTGGCTATCATTTCTTAAAAAGGAAAACACAGTTTACACCATAACAGAACCTAATCCTTAGAGCTCAAATATCCTGTTGAAGTTTTCAGAACTGAGTATTTTAATTGAACATCCTCAAGAGCATTATACCAAGACATTCATGTGCTTGCACAGGTACAAAAAACATGACTGAGAATAATGATCAGCATGCCAAAAGTATGAAAGAAATTCTACACAAATGAGTATCAGATTAGGTATGTTATCATAACAATTTTATATTATGGTAGCAGAGAAGGATATTTTCTATGCTTAATCCAAAGATTATGGTGTGAAATTACAGAGTATGCTGGACAAACTAGAGTGACCAGGCTGATGGCAAGCATTAAAGTCTTTTGAGAGCAAGAGTGTTTGGGCATTCATTACTTATTAAAAACATTAATCTTCAATCTAATGCTTTCTAGTTTTTAAGTCTACTCTTTTTATGCAGTAATATCCTCTATATATGTAAGAACTCGCTCATAGCATATATAAAGTAACTAATCTGTGAACATCCTGATTGCCTGTCAAGAAACTTCAACAAGGACTTAAGTTATATAGTTATATTAGTTCACTAACTTAGAATATCAGCACAGACAAGGCGGTAAACATCTGAGTAAATGCAGAAATAGGGGTGTTTGCTGCAGCACACACAGTGATATCACAAGAAGGCAAGTAGATGAATAGGAACTCGTGGAAAATTTGTAAGAATGCTGTAAAGAAGAACAAAGCAGCTGGTCTAGAAGAATCCCTGAGAAAAAAACTGATATATAACCTATGGTTGTGTTTACCTGCAAGTCTCTGATAAAGTCTCTGGAAGAAATCCAGTGAAATTGAGCAGAAAATAGGGGTTTCACTGAGAATTCAATGAGATTTGATTCTAGCAGACAATAGTGGCAATACTAAAGGTACCTGTAATACTAGGTATAGATTTTATAGCATACATACTTTTTTTTTAATTAAATCTAGGGTATCAACTCTAAGATTAATTATATCACTATTCATAGGAAATCCTTCTCTATCATGAAATGCCAGTGACTTTGCAGCAGTCACAGTAATTTGGTATAATACAGTCAAATTGAAAAGAAGCTAGAAGGAATTACTGTCTCTAAGAGATTCTTTCCTTGTATTCTAGAAGAGGATGACAAGGAATTTTTAATCACAAGACCTTCTAAATTACATTGATATTGCACATCCTAAGGGAGTATACCGTTTCAGTTCCATTGTAAGTCATGAGATAGGGGAACTTACTATAAAAAAATCAATGGAAAGTTCCCTGAGAAGTTATAGTTTCAATTAACATAATTTTTCCTGACTTTAATGTTGGCACTTCTTTTGGTAGTGTAGGAGGAAACAGTTATTTCAGAGCAAATGCTTGCTCTTTGAATCAGCTCACCGTCAATATTGCATTGGTTAGAGGCATATGGATGCAATCACATTCCAGGACACCTTATTTGGTGTCTCATGCACCAAGGCTATTGTCTACTACACAGCCTCAAGAGTACTACAGCAATAGCGTTCTGTGCTTTGCCGACTCATGCCAATTTATGTAAATCACTCTTTCATCTGTTTAAATACAATGATCTTTGAGTGATGAAAACAGTTATGACTGTCACAAACAGTTTGAAAGATTAAAGTAATTCTGCTGCTGGCATATAACACAGCGTTCCACATCTAAACACAAACTTTGCCTGGTCTGTAATGTCATTGCTGGGAAGGATAAAAAGTTTAAACCAAACATTATCACTGCAAGGAAGTATGACATATTTTTCATGTTTGACATTGGACATAAATATCCTCCCACACTGTTTAATATGAGAATTGCATATATGTGGCAGAGATAATAAAACATCTCAGTGAAAAAAAATGAAGGGAAAATAGACTTATGATAAGTAGGACAGAGAATAAAGCTTTGAAGTTAAAAGTCTTCATATTTGCACAGTTTATTCACAAAAAGAAGACTCGGTATTTGATATGCAGACTGGATAGTCACAGAATCTCTAAGGGAGTCTGATGTCTTGTAGAACTGGTTATCTTTAGAGATAAGATTTTTTCCTGACAGAAGCAGCTTCATAACTGCAGGTAAATCAAGGCAACTGTAAGATCCTTGTAAGAGCTACTAATGTGCTGTTGTTTACAAACCATATTTTGAAAGGCAGCTGTTACTGAAATTTATTGCTTTTAAATATTATTCTTTTTTGCTTCACTTACTCAGCATTAAAACATTGAAAAGCTTGGCAAATACAATGGAACAAAGGTACTATAATCTGATATGTAGATTAAGGTAGAGAGGTAGCACACTGTTGGGAAGACAAGTATGTGACTTAGTTTCACATACAGTTTCAGAATATTTTTCTTTCTGTTAATAACCTTTTTGGGGACAAAAGTCTGTATTTTTACTGCAGAGAAGTAAGAATTATAAATATTGCTTAGAGGTTTCTGCTATTTTGGGAAGTCATTACAGTCAAGCTCTACCAAACTGCTATGAATAAAGACTTAAAACATAATCTCGATGTCTGCTTTAAGAACAACAATATAATGTTGTCAGACTATGAAAGGAAACATATGCCAATGTAAATTTCTTCCTATTCTCTGACTGTATTAAAAATTATAAAGCCCTGTTGACAGCAAGAGAGAAATATAGGAAGCTACTGTCTAATGAAAATGGTACTGATAATAGTTTGTATTCTTGACTTGTGATTAACTGCTAACTAAATGATGTTACAATCCTGCTTTTACTTCTGACTGTTTTTACTGAAAAGCAGTACAATTTTGAGTGGAAAGATTTTTTTGTTGCAACATGGGAAATCATACTATCATGCCTCTACACTCAAAATAGTTACAGGGCTATAAACTAAAGAAGGAAGGTTGCTTTCCCTAGGTTACTACAACATGAAAAGAATATATCACCATATATGAGCATCATTTAAGATGGAATATTTATATAATGAGGGACAAGTAGGAAATAATTACCAAGAAACTGAAAGTCTATCAGTTGAAATGTACACAGTCAAATTGGTGCATAAATTTGTTATAAGATGGTATTTTATGTATTGTTGAGGAAGAAAATGGAAACAAGTTGGGTGAAACAAGTAATGTGATAATAAAATTATTTAAGTAGGGACATTAGGAATAAAAATTAACTATAATAAAAATACCTTTGTGGATGCTAACTTCAAATCAAGATCTAAATTATTTATTCAATTATTTGATGTCAAATTATTCCAACAAGGTTTCACTTAGAACTATATTTAAAAAACAGTGATTTCAAATAAAGAATCAGAATTTAATCTTCCTGATGAACAAGTATGTAAGAAAATACAGAATCAAAGAAACTAATGAAAGTTTGTTACTTAAACTAAATAAAACATTCTCCTGGAAAAGTTATGAAGCTATGACTGAGAGAGACATGAAGACATGGAGATATACATGAGAAAGAAATCAACAATTCTTTATGTAATTGCAGTAACATGGATCAAACATTTCATGTGAAATTGCGTACCACATTTGAAAAGCCACCTTCCCTAGTCTCATGTATGAGAGTGCAGCAATTTTGATCAGAGTTTCTGGCCAGCAAAGCATAATTCTTTGTATAATCCCCCAAAGAACAATATAAACCAGAAAGTAGTTAACATGTAAGTGAAGGGGGCTAGTCATGATAGAATTTTCTTATTTTCTTCCCCACTGGACTGTACCAACAATCCTCTTCAGGGCACCCCAACAGGCAAATGAAGAGATGTGGATCAAAGCAGCTGAACTAGAAATGCATAAAAAAGTGCAACAGATTGGATACAGGCTCAGGTAGCTACTGCAGCCTGGCAAAAATTATTAAAAAGAAATCACTTGGCAGTAAAAATCAGATTTATTGACATTTTCCTTGTCTGAAAAAGGCACTACCTCCCAACACAGTGCTGTGTTCAGTTGCTTGGTCTATGAGCTAATTTTTCTACTGTACAGTCTGTGACTGCACGGTGTTCTTCTTCATAGTATAAGACATATAGAAGTTGCAGCATGGCAGTGGATTTAGTCAATGTTTCCTAAGTGCTAGGCTACAATTCTAAAGAATTCTACGGGATTTTATTCAACAAAGCTACTCTATTTGATAAATCCCTCCCTCTCTATTTTGCTTGCTACCTTGGACATTTCAGTGTATCATGAGCTCTTCCCAAATAGCTTTGCTTTCCACTATTAATGATTTTCAAAAACTGTTCATCTTGACATCAGGCTGCTTGCTTCCCAGGCTCTATTGCAAACTAAATGCATTCTTTTAATAGCAAAGTCTTCATCATTAAGATGCTTTCTTCTTAGGGAAGTGAAGAGAGGCAGCTATGCTTTTCCCATGCTAACTGCTATGAAACATAAAGACTTTTTGATTTGCACATTCCAGTATATGAGAGAGGAAGTCAAGCTTAGATTAAAGTTTTAAAATTCTTTTTGATCTGGAACCAATGAAGGGGAATTTGGGACCAGATTTTGCAAGATCCTGCATGAATCTGTGCTATTCATTTCCATGTTTATTAAAACGGACAAAGAATATGAAATAGCCAAAGCAGTAAAATAAGAAATTCATTTGGTTGAGGCTACTTACCTTCAAAGTTTAGTGTTTTTGTGCTGTTCTTGAAAGAATGCATCAGGAGATGCCATGAAAAACTAACACCAATGTCTACTGGCCACAACAATCGCTTCAAGCTAGCTCCATCGCTCCAGTAAGCACACTTTTTCTTTTCTGTTTTTCAGAAGAGAGTATTTTGCATCTTTCTTATATTCATCTAGCAATTCTGATTTTTTTGTGTGAGATAGCTTCATACCAAAAGAAAAGTTTTCTTCTGAGTAATTCTGAGGACGAATTTAATAAATTAAGGAGCATTCCTTAATTAATTACATTAATTTTTAAATTGAACCAACCATTAATTTCAAAGATTATTTTCACTTTGAGAATAATGTAAGTGCCTTACAAAAAGCATGAGCATATTAAGTACAGCTAATGGAGTAATAATACACTTTACATGTTATATTTTCACACATCACAAAGTAGATCACAAAGTAGATCACAAAGATCATCTTCAATACAGAAAAGAGCAAGAATCATTATTTAACATTCTGTGTGCCAGAAAGGTTTTAACACTTTCTGAAAAAGAGATTAACCACCAACATCACATCTCAAGTAGCTAAACTGGGAATAGAACCTAAACCTGGCACCTAACTCTGAGTTGAAGGCACTAGGCTATGTTACATCCAGTTACACAAAGCAGCACTGACATCAGCACAAGTACAGTTTATCCCCTCTAGAATTTTAGAATGACAGTCTCCATAACAGTCTCAGTGTTTTCTGTTACAATAAAGCCAAATATTAGATCGAATTGGTATTAATTGTAATTAGGAAATATAAACAGTGCAGCTTAAACAAATCAATACGTTTTTTTCTTACAGTATTTCCAACTTAGCACTGAGTAGCAATGATGGGAAATGGTGCATATGAAGGAAACCTGAATATCTATGAGTTCCAGCCCTGTTTTCAAGCCAGAAGTTTCAGAAAAGCATCTGAGCTTTGGACACTTGCTGTGAGCTGGCAGAAGAATAACAGATAGTTTTTTTCTTACATTTACTAAAACCAGCCACAACTGTTTCTTAAACAAACAAAACTGAAAGCAGATGCTTAACGGATGCTTACTATTATCAGTTAACTCCTAATGTCAGGGGAGCTGCTGAGTTTCCAGATACTTTTCTAAACTGAACCTCAGAGCTTGATATTTGTCCGTTGCATATTCTACTACCAAAAAGCAAGAGAAGTTTGTACTTTTTACCTGTCTTCAGTGTAGAATTTTATAAGATATCCACTCCAATGCCAGAGACAGTATCACCCACCAATTACAAATACTCAAATCAGCCAGGTGAGTTAAGAAAGTGGATCAATAATTGTAAGATCTGACAACTTCCTGACAACTCATCTCAGAAAAAGGCAGATGATACAGAAATGTCATAAGATGATAAGTTAAATTAAACAAAATTGAATGCATATGATAACATAAACCATAATATTATAAAGCAAAAGAAGAACAAGAGAACATGAGAAAAAAGTGGACAAAGAAGTAATTAATATGGGTTTCCTACTCCTAGAATACAAAAACCATGAAACACTAAGAAGTGCCTAACAAATTCAATAAATGATACAGCAAATTATTGTTCTGGGACACTGTGCAATAATGTATCTTCTCTTTTTGAAAAAATATAAACATAAATGTACATTACTCACAAAATTAAAGACAAAATTTACACTTATAACAGTAAACATAACCTCAGTTTGCATATCAATAGGCATAAAAAAGGCAAATGTTTGTAGGTATATGTTTTTCTATATGAAATTGCAATCTTCCCTAAAGCGGATCTAATCTTCTCCCAAGACCAACTGGAAATTTTTATAATATTCCACTCATCAGAAAGTAGGGCACCTCAGCAGTGCAGGGGAAACCAGGCATTGTACTGACTTTGTTTCTTGAGACTGTAGTTTTAGCTAGGGTTAAGTTAACCACTGTGCAGTGCTTGGAGACCTACTGGACTAACCACAACAGTGCAAAGAGATCCAGGGCATTATAAGAACTGCAGAATCTGAGATATGATCATGCAGTCAGGGGCTTGCCCAGACCTGGCAAAATTGGATTACAGTACAGATCTACATTACAGTATGTCATTTTAACTGCTCTGCTCTGATGCATTTCTGCCCAGCAGGGAGCACAGAATTCTCTGACATGGTAATTCTTACAGTACAATCAATCAATCTCTACAAAACACAATTGCAGTGACCTACGATACTATGGTGAGCAAGATCAAGAAGCATGCTGGAGATGCAGAAAAATAGATAGAACTATGTCAATCCTGATGTGATTGTTAAATTGTAAGTGAAAATCTGCAGTTAAATAAGTTAGAAAACTGTCCTGCAGTAACATGAAGATCTTAATTATAACATTATTTTGCTTTACAAATAATGTAAAATGTGACAAAAATTTTTTAGCTTTAATAATATCCAGCTACAAGAAAAAAGAAAGCCTCATGAAATAAAATTGTTAGAAGACATCAGGATGATCTCTGCAAAAAGGATTAAGCTAACTCAAAAATTACTACTACTATCTAAACTATCTCAAAGAGTAAGCAAACATTCTGCCTGAATTAGTAGATTCAGGAAGTTCAGTTGACTTCTCAAATAGTAAATTGCTAAACTGTACATGAGTTCTTTGAGAAACAGTAGCCCTTTGGTGTTATTTTACCCATAACAATTCCTAGTAGTCATCAGAAATGCTGCACTTCCTCTGTTTATCCAAATACACTTTCGTATCTGTTCCCTTCTCCATCTGGCACAGTCCAGAGCCAATGGTGCTGGCAGAAGCAGGTGATGGAGAAACAGGAGAAAGTGTGACTCTTCTCAAAACAAGCAATCTGTGTTTAAATTGTCTTGAACTTGATAAATAAATTGTACCTTGGATCTCATCCCTGCTGCCTTCAGACTGTACCCTGGTAAATCACTTAATTACAACTATTTATGGTGCACATAAGAGAAAATCTTTATATTTGAATTAGTCCATTCAGAAGTCCAAAGTATTGATCAAAGACACCTTTACTTCATATATATGTGTATTCTTTACTTCATATACATATGCGTATTTTCTCTAGAAGGTTATCCTTCACTCTAGTCTTTTACAAATGTGAAGCTTTATATGCCCTCTAATTTGGTCTATGATAAGTAAAGTAGAATAAAGAAGAAAATAATCAATAGGAAATGGGCGAGAGGGAGATCTAGGTAACAACTGCCTTTGCAAAATGATGCCCAAGATCTGTGTAACCATTATTTTTAATACATACTAAGCACATTAGGAATAACCCATGACAGTTAGTAAGAATTTTCAGAAGCAACAGATATTTAATGCAGCTTACATTTATAAACCACTACATTATTTACCAATAAAATTGTATTTTTTCAAATGTGGTTACCTTTCTGGAAGAATTCCTCTAATTTTGCCTTGAAGGGCTGGAGATAGTCTTCCGAAGACTCTCGGCAAACTAATTTCATTTGCTTTTCAGCAGCTACAAAAAGAAGTTGAGAGACATTTGTGTTGGGATTTTTCTGCTAGAATGTCAACACTGTAGTCACCTAGACTTACATTAGATGAAACAGAAATATATTAAGCACTAAGGTAACCAAATATTAAAGAAAAAAATTAATAATACCAGTCTAGCATACAAGATAGAAAACTCTGTATGTGTTTAAAAAGTGGAATTTATCTTTGGTAATAATTTTGTCCTAAAACTCCAGCTGTTTGCTGGGACTTGCCACTCTTACCCTTTGCTTCACACAAAAATTCTAGATGTTATTTAAAACTCTAAACTGACTGAAGGATGCTTGTATCTGGATTGATTTTAATCAATCAGTGCCAGGCATCCTATACTAAATCTTTTTTTTCCTACACAAATGCAGAAATTCAGCTTTTTTTTCAATATTCAATTTCCAGTTTATCATATGCAATAGTAAAAATCTGTGAGAAAGTTAACTTAGATGTTATTACTATTTAATCAGCCTGTTACTTTAAGTCCTGATCCCATGCCAGTTCTTAAAACCTCCAGGTTATTTGCCAATGAATTTTAATATTCCTACAACTTCTTCATAAACTTTGTAGATTCCAGTGTCCACATTTAAAGATGAAATGTGACTGTTAGAAATCAAAATGCAATTACCTTCCATTTAGCAACTGAATTTATGAGCTACTATAAGACTTTTTTATCCTCTTCATTCCAAAGAGGCTAAATTTAGATGGAAACGTATTGATGTTAAACTCAAAAGTTACATTTTGGCTGTATGAAACATATTTACACCATACTGCTACCACCATTACATAATTTAACTCACTGAAGCAAAAATTAATATAAAACTGTGGAAACAAGTTGAGAATTTGAAATTAAGATGTTATGCTAATGCAAGCTTTCAGTGCAGTGAAAACCTCAATAGATGTTTGAAAACAGATACATACATTTTATTGTACAACCAGTAGTGTGTCTATAATATTCCTGGGCCACCAGGATTCACTTACTGAAAGACAACTTTTCAATCGATTTGGATCAGAAATACATTTGGACAGTTTTTACAGAAAAACTGTATCCACCAAAGTACGTATTTGAATTTAGCATCCCTCCACAATTCAAGTTGGTTGTGGGTAATGACATTACTGGGAGCTCCGGAGCTTATGTAAAATGGCCTGGGCTATAGTTGAAATTTATCTTTTATCTCTAGTCTTGTAACCTCCAGCATAAGACAGGACTTTGAAACTGTACAAAGTTGATGGCTATTGTTTTGTATGACAGAGAGGTGTCAGTACAAAGCGTTAATTTAAACACAACAGACTGGGAAGGCAAGTCTTTCATTAATTGTTCAGTTATATATCTTTAATTAAGCTAAGCAAATCACATCATAAATCAGGTAAGCTCATATAACTTTGAAATATTATTTTCTTATGATACATGCCTCTTACAATTCAAAATTTGAACCTTCCAAGACTGTTATACACAACATGAAATGTATGTAATAATTAACGTACATTTGTACAAGTAGAAAAAATATTTCTATAGCCATTCAAGCAAACTGTAACACTACATTTTTAAAGAAGATTTAGAAATTAAAATTCTACAGATGAAAAAATCCAGCAAAATAATTGGGCCAGCATCATTGTATTTCTGACTGGAAGCTGAAACAAAATAGCAGCTTCAGATTTGTGTATTTATCTCATGTTTAAAAAAATCTACAGAGGCAATATATAGAAATTATTTTAGATAACTATAAGAGGACAACAGATTAAAAGTATAAGTATAGTATAAATATATATAAAAGTATATTATGTCCCAGCATTTGGTACAGTGACTACAGAATGCAAATTATTACTACAGTCACATGTCTGCAATGATTGCAAGCCAATACTTATTTCATATTAATTTTACATAAAACCATGCAGAAGTAGATGTCTATGAATATCTATTGTATCAGCATCTACAGTAGTAAATATGTTATAACATAGCCTAGAAAAGTGCTTTCCCAATCATATGGTGTGGCTATTGCACTCTCTGGAGTATTGAAAACTTCCTAGATGCTTCATACAAGCTTTAAAAACACAAGATTTAGAAATGTTACTCAGAAATGTAAATTATTAAATAACCAAGACTAGAAAGAATTGTTCCTAAATTCAAAAGAAAGCACATATAAAACCCCATCAATAATTCTTTACATATATATATTTTAAATAAAGACACTGAACATTAATCTTAATCAGATGACAAAAGTTACAGGAAACTGTGGACAAGAAGTACCACCAGAGCACAGAGAAAAAGTGACTTGGGTAGTGAACTCTCAAGAAGAATCCTAACATCTTTAATGTGGCAGTCAACATTTGGCATGAGAGGAAAGGAAGAGTAAGAAGCAAAGGACAGAAAACAAGAGCAAATGAGCCAGATAACATAAAATTAGTTATGGGTGCTGATTAAAACTCTAAAAGCTTGATATGACATCAAAGGAGTTAAAATATCAGTTCACAATGCTTAAGTCATCTCTAAACAATGAAACCAAAAGAGACATGAGAAGTCAAGTAAATGCTGTCAGACACTAAGAATTTACATTTATTGGAAAGCCTTAAAAAGTGACCTTTGGCCCATTCTCTCTCCTGATGATACTATCTAGATTTATCTAAATTTAAAATCTATCAGTTTTAAGTAAGACAATTAAGGATGAGGGTAATGAAATGAAAATTCTGTTAATCAAAAAAGCAATTTACTTGCACTTTACTGCTTCATCTTTTATCTCACTCTGAATTTAAATTATA
Source organism: Turnix velox (assembly GCA_013400935.1). NCBI lineage: Eukaryota > Metazoa > Chordata > Aves > Charadriiformes > Turnicidae > Turnix > Turnix velox. The sequence goes on along the minus strand of VZTY01028677.1, from coordinate 110,778 downwards.
TATCACTCAGTAACCTGTATTTTTGATCTACAAGCAAGCAAACATCAGTGGGCAACTGAAGGTTAGCTAATTCTGTTTAAAGTTTCTGTTTAAAGTCAACTGCACTGAAATAATGGAATTATTTTACTTGATAACATTAAAAATTAGAAACATCACCATAGGTTTGGAGTCACCGGCTAAAGGCAGCAATGAACTGCAGCTGAACTGCAGTCTCAAAAATTTTGCATTCCTGCAGAAATCTCTTCAGTCTCAATATTTCCATTTATACTGAAATGCCCTTGTCCAATACCTGCCAGGGCCACAAACCAGATTTATCTTTGATGCAGAAGAAATTTGCTGGGGCAAGATTTGGCAATGAATGATGGAAGTGTGTTCAAAGGAATGACAAATCAGACACAGAAAAAGATGCACTTAAGACCTTCATGGCAGAGTTCAATCAAAGATTTTGATTAAAGTGGCAGTTGCAATTCTACATATTAAAGTCAGCTGGGTTTCATCAGCCTAGATTTTTTAATATTGGTGAAAGGCTACCACATTACTCTATCAGTTGCTTCAGTTCTATACAATATAATATACAGGTTTCTGTTAATTTCTTTTCATGTAAGATTTCCTTTTATTGTTTACTCAAAAATTTGAGTGAAATACAATGCCTACAAAAAATAATAAAATTACCAAGTCATGCCAAATATTATATTAAAATAAAATCTGAAAAGTTATATTTCATCAGTTGCCCTGATTTTCTTTGCTAATAATGCTATGTGTGAGGGAACGTGGTATAATTTGGAAAATATTTTGTTCTGATATTCACTTCAATAAAGATCTTTCCCTTTTAAAAATAAAATTATTTTGTCAATATGTTTATTTGAATGTTTCTAAGGTAGAGGATGCTATTATTGATCCTTTCTTTGGAATAAATTCTGAAAAGCTTCTTTCTGGAAAATAACAAAGAAAGAAGGGAAATGGTTGCTGAAATTCTGAGGAATCTGACAGCTAACACAACCCACTTATACTTCTCCTCTCAGCGCCTCACACCAAAATGATCCTTTAAGGAAACAGACAACCTGTTTCAGAATTCCAGAATTCCAACAGATGCAAATTCTCCACTACTGTAATAAACTTCTGGTTCATTTTCTTGGTATGCATTGCCTGTTAGTGAAATGAAATATAATATGCTACTTTGAAAATTGTTTATTTCAAGTGAGCTATTGCATAAAAAGGAAATATGAGTGTGCAATAGTATTTGAAAGCCCTTCCAAATTATTGGATGTACATCATACTTCACCCACTGCAAATCTTGGCTACAGAAATAGAAACCATTAGGAGAATATTGAAAAAATGCTGGAAAATGCTGATTATCAGTTTGCCACTGTCTTCAGATTTAATGCAGTACTTGGCTCGAAAAGTTCTTCAAAAATCCCCAATATAAGTGAAAATATTTACAAAATAGACTGTCTCTCGCTTAATACCTATTGGGCAATAGTATTTTAAAACTCCACAGACACTTGTAAATCTGTCAAAAGAATCACTGCCCATAAACAAACTTTCACGTAAAGAGCATTTCAGTGTCAATCAGACAGGATTTGGAATTTTTAAAGTATCATTTCTTAAAGTAAACGCAAAACCAAAAATAGTTTAATGTTGATAACAGTAAATTACTAATTATTTATTCACCAGAACCCACCAGTAGCATTTACAGGAATCATCCTGACAGTGAAACCAAGTATCAACACCATGAATTCCTATAAACCTGTCACTGACACTATCCCCCATGAGTTATGTCATTGTGAAAGCTGTTAAACATCCCGTCCACCCCAGCCAGGGGTGGTTCAGAGCCTGGCAGGTTATACTGCCAAGCTTTCTCTTTCCTTTTCTCCTTATAATTAAACCTTGGCTTAAAAAGGGGGTCACTAATTGCTAACCCTTTTTTAGAACCCTTACCTGTTTCAGTGGGGATTTGAAATCATGCTACAGATGAATTCAATGTAGCACTAAACCTCAAAGTTGTGTAGGAGAGGATCCATTTTTTTTTTTTTCACTGCAGAAGCTTCTCACACTATTCGGGCCCATAAACCCAAATAAGAATCTAATAAACTTCAGATAGAACTCATCCATTTAAATTACTCAACAAGTGCTATATAACTTTCTCATGATTTAGCCTGGATTTACTTGATTATATTTTCTCACTTGTTAACAACTTTCAAGTAAAGCAAAAAGTTACAGGAGATGCATGATTGATCACCTGTCAGACACTGAGATTTGTTTATATGCTGTTGTGACACACAACTTTGATACATTTTTACTGCAGGAATGCACATGAGAATGTCCATTATATCTGTGCCACAGTTCTTGGCTTTTGTGCTTGTGCATAACCTTGCAAGTAAAAATACCCTTCCAGGTAGAATTTCAAATAGATCTAGATAAGAAAAGAAGTGGTTTATACTGATTCCCTTGTAAAAAAATAAGAACTTTGACAGCTTGTAACTACACGTAATTATGCTGCAACTGAATATAAAAGTTTCAGACATTGTATTTTGTTTCAATCTTTGGACACACACTGCTAAGCACTCAATGATAGCAAAACACAAAGGTTCAAGCAGTAGCACCTGAGTCAGAGCTGGGCTGACTAATGCAGAAACTTATGTATAAAATTAAAGGAAATGTCATGAGGAGAAAAATAAAGGAGAGGATCAAATTGTGGTGGTACTGTACTCTCAAGCTTTGCTTTCACTGCTTTAAATAAGAGTCAAGAATTTAATGTAAAAAATTTTACTTTTAAAACTAAATATGCCATTTTAACTTATTAATGTTTGTGTAGTTACTGCTCTGCGACTTTCTGCTAATTTGGAAGAAGACATGTGCTTCTATGCATATTTATCTTTGCTATTCATTAATAACTAATTTTTCTTTACAAAAAATTGCAGATGATAGAAGCTAATAAGTAAAACTTTAAACAGTCCAATCTTTGTTTGAAATCCATTTTCCTTGTAGCACACACAAACAAGGATCTGTTTAGGGGCTCAAACTCTCATGTACAACTGAGAGAGAAAAACATTTCAGTGGTAAGTCCTAAACTGAAGAAATTTTTGAATTAGTGGCATAACAAAACAGCCTGTAAAGTTCATCTGTTCTAACACAGACCTAATGGAAGTGAGAGTTCGACATCTCAACAGTTCTCACAAGTTTGATTGGATATTCTCGTTTTGTCTTTCAGATTTAAGATGTGTGAGGGTTTTCTTTCTTTCAGGTTTACAGAATTTGCAACTTCTGCAAATGACGTATGGGATGGCACTCAGAGGAATTCTGAGGCCTATATGAGTTTAAAGCAACCTGAAAGAAAAAGAAATTTCCTCCCCATTAGTCAAAAAGGTATCAACATTCAATTCAAAAATCTTTTTTAATTTAATTTTTTTTTCTGTTAAGAATGCCTCTCAGGAATGCATTTAATAAAATGAACACGGATTGCTAGCAAAACTAAATATTTTTCAAACCATAGCAACATATCCAAGACTCTGGTTAATGTATTCTCTCTGAATCGCTGTTTTACATTCAGTGAACCCTTAAGCAGAGAAGCACACTGAACAGCACATGTAAGTGAATATAATGAGTAAACCCTCATAATTTTCTGGTCAAGCTTTGTAAAATTCTTTAACACACATTATTAGTAGAAAGTTTTGGTTTACCATCAAGGTCCAAATATGCAGACCTCCACACATCATTATGATCTGTCAGGAGTTAGAAATTTGCACTAGTAGAACATTATGAGGAATGAGAATATGCCCCTCTTGTCTGAACAGGAAAAAACCCCTGAATATTTTGAAATTGAAGAGTCCTTGGGTAATTTCAAAGAAGATAACATTTGTAGAAAGCAATAAAGATGGTTTTAATCACATAAGCTAAGATTTTTACAGTGCTAGGGAAAAATAAAATTTTTCAAACACACAAACACATCATTACTCAGTGTAATGAACAAAGGAAGAACTACAAGAGTACTGCTGGGCAGTGGTTAAAATAGAATGTTTATACACTGAAATTGTAGAAGCTGGAGAAATTACCTCTTTGCCCTGTGTACTGCTTGATCTCTGATTTTCTGTGCAAGACAGATCATAAAGTCGCCCCTAATTAATTCTTTCACCAAGTTTATGGCTTTGGTTCAGCTACAGAATTCTACTTAGATTTAAAATAGTATAAATTCATAAACTACCTACAATATTGGCAATAACACTTCTTAAAGTGCTAATTTGCCCCACTACTCCTAATTTGTATCCCACTGTCTGAATTAATGTACTTTCATGCTGTGATTACTGGACGTAAATACATAAGTGATGCCCTCAATTCTAGCAGAAATCTGCCTTTCCTTTTACTCCCTCAGTGAGGAAAAACTAATGAGATCCACAAACATAAAGTCACTGCTCCTCCCAGTGCTACTATGGAGTGCAACCTCAATACTACATCCTTTGTTATTCCTCATACACAATTGATATGGACATCATCCATCACTGATATGGACAATATTCCTCCTGTTCCCAGATGCAGACTACCTGCTCCCATATGCATATTACATAGCTACATAACTAATGCTTAACACACACACACACACACACACACACACACACACACACGTATTTATCTATTTATATAAAAGGACACTCAGAAAAGTGCACAGAAAATAATAACTGTGGTATTTCCAAGATTAATTTTAGAATATTAGCATTTGAAGAATTATTTTTAACATGAAATTTCCACAGATTCTTTATTCAAAGAAAAAATATATAATAGAAAAAAAATTAACAGTATGCCATTGTTTAACCAAGAGAAAGCTTTCTCCCTTGCTTCTGAGCACACATGCAGACATCTGCTTCCAGAGAATAAACTCTTCTAAAACATCACTGGCTTTGCTCCTCTGTTATATTCCTGAATCTTATTAAAACCATTCCATGCTATTCTTTATTATCAAAAACTAGAAAAACTAAAGGAATTTTAAGAAATTTTCCACTTTGGAAAATTTCCACTTAATGCATTCACATATTAACATTACCAATGTAACACTGTCAAAATGTTACTTTTATTGTAAAATAAAATCCAGCGCACATAGACAAAATGTGTTTTTTCATGCCTATGTTCTATCTTTGCCAAATCAAAACAAACTAAAATATAAGTCATCCTGGTGAGGCAAGAGACTATTCAAACAGAGGTCGGAAAAGTCTAAGAAGGAAGAGTGTAATTTTTATCAACTCTTGAAAAAACAATTACTGCTCCTGTCTTTCACTCTCTTCTTTACACCACTTTATATTACCTCAGAATATATAATTGAAATGTTTGGCTGTGCAAGAATACAACAGTCATCAACTACAAAACAATTTAACACCTAAAGAAATAACACACGCACCTATTTGGCTCCTCATGTTCCACTCCTAAGTTAAAATTTCAACTTGCTTGGAATTACAAAATTTTAAGATGAATTTATAAAATTTAAAATTATAACCAACATGAAGAAAAGCAATGGGACTAGTTCCCAGAAAGTATTATATAACTTCTCTGCTTCTGCTGGAAATTTTTCCTAGAATATACATTTGACTTAAATACCTAAATCTTGCTTTTAATTTGTTTTAAAACACTCAATTTAGATTACACTAAGGCTCCAGTTGGTTGAAAACATATTTGGAAAAATACTTTTTGAATACTGACGTTGTGTGCTGAATAAATCGTCACCATTTATTGAGAAATACTGACTGATCCAACAAATTTTCTAGAAAGTTAACACTTGAACTGATCTAATATTTTGAATTTTCATTGTTTGATCCAGTAACCTTCATGTGTATAAAATGAATTGAAAAACATGCTAATGGTCATCCCATTGATAACTATTTTATCATGATTATATTAAAACCTGATTCATTTTTTTCCTGGGACTTTAAAGTGGAACCAGATTTCAGTCCAAAATTTTTCATCTCACTATTTAATACTGCATTCTTTTGCACTCCCTTACCCTAAAATTTCTACATTAAATACAGATTTTTTTTTTTGTAATTCTTTTTAATCTAAAAATGCTCCTGATTATGAAGTTTGTAAGGAAAAACATAAAAAAATCTGCTGGATTCAGGTTTGAATTTTTGAGACAAACTTCAATCTAATCCCTTTAGAATAATGTTAGTCTGCCTCTTTAAGGTCTAATCTGAAAGACTTCAAAATAGCAAATTGTATGGAACTCAGTCTGTTTATCTGAAAAGGATGAAAGGGTTTATGCTCCATCTAGGTTTGAACTTCTGGTTCCACAGTGTCTAGGTATTTTACACCATTAAGACATGCCACTCATGATAACTCAATCTTTCCTATACTAATACCCATGATAGAAAGCTAAATTAATGTCTGAATCAACTAGTAGAAAATGTATTTAAATACTAAATGACAACTCTTACATAAAGTCTCTAGTGAAATTGCCATTTCATGCAGAACAGTTGATATGTATCTTTTTTCTTAATCATTCTGTACAAATCTCAGGAACTAACAGTAACTAATAGTAAAATTATTTCATTTCCTAATGGCACACAAGAAAGCCCCTCTTTTGTTTACTTCCTTTGTTTTATCCTACTTCCAAGGTAATCTGTTAAAGACTACCTTAGCCAACCAAACTGTGAAATAAATCCAGTGTAGCCTATAATACAGGCAGCCCCAGTTAATATTGTTCAAATTATTTACATCTGAAGGCCCGCGCCTGTCTGGATAGCTGGGCCCAACGCTTCTCTGGACTTGGTTTCTGCTACTCACATCTGTTTCAGCTTTAGACTTTCACTGGTATTCTGCCAGCAGCCACAACTTTTTAATGACTACAATAAAATACAGAGACTCATCAAATCTTTGTTGTACGTGTTAAAATTATAACCTCCTCAATTAAAAATGTGATTTGAAAATGAACTACAGTGTTATCTGAAGAAAAAAATTGAAAGAGAATATCTGAAAGAGATACAGCATGTTTATGTGAGTGTTTCTTTGCCTAAAAACAAGAGAAACTAATAATTGCAATGCTTGCTAGAATACTGCCACTAATTCCTAAGTGAGAAAATACCATTATCTGAAAACGCTTCTACAGCCTTTTTTGTTTCAAATCTTTTCTTTCATTAACTTTATATCTTAATTGTTTTGTCTGCATTTCAAATATGTCTTTATAAAGAAGAATTCTGAAAACAACCTCAACAATTTCTCTAGATTTTCTATAAATACTCAAGGAAACTTGTTTCAGGAAATAGAAATAAGTGATTAAAAGAAAGCTGCCATTTTAATTTAAAGTTAAAGGGTTTAGCTTATTCTAGTTGCTCTGTGTCATTGCTCTGTGGAACAAACGGGATGTGAAATGTCACAGCCTCAGTGCAGATCCTGCAAGACTAAGATACATGGCAGCAGGACTATGTGTTGAAAAAGTACAAGATCAAACACAGATCATGTTTCTGCACAAACCAGCCTAAAAGAGGGCAGGCCAAGGGGTTTACAGGGCGAAGAGATGAGAGGAGATAGAGCACTCACTTGTGCCCGGGTCGAACAAACAACAACTGATACTTTCCTATCACTGTTAACCTTTCAAATTATCCTAATGACAGCAGCGACCGAATTGAGTGAATTCGATCTGTAAGGATTAATAAGTTTAGGAATAATTTCACTGTCTTACACTGAAAAAACCCCAAATCATCTTGTTCAATGCTGATTCTAAAAAACTTCCATTTTGATGCAGAGATGGAAATGTAAATGGAGAAAGTTTTGTAGGCTTTAATGCAGATTCACTCAATTAACTCCATTTCCTAAACAAAACTGCTTCCAGTAAAAGTAGCAACAAAAAAGACAGGCTTAAGATATTGTAATCATTTGCTGGATTAATTTTAGAAAGTCATATGAAGCACAAAATAAAAATGAAAGTGCCTGAAACACTTAGAGAGCAACCTTTCCTAATTTATTTCCACTCAGTACCTTGATTGATAGATGAGTTGGGTTTCTGAACCCCACTTTGTAATAAACATTTTAAAATGTTTATTTTATGTCCCAGGGTGAAAGTATTTTGAACTGGAGCTTTCTATTTCCCTTTGCTGCGCCTTGGCAAGCTATGTTTCAGTTCTGAATTAACAGTATTCAACTCTTTTTGTAGTTGTTAAATTGTTGTTATGTAAGTATTTATGTTATGGAACTAACAGATATCTACAGTTAAAATCACGCTTCTGGAGAAGCCAGAGGAAATTCAGACCTAACTAAAGAAAATTTCAGAAAGATTTCTTCACGGGACTTGCAAATGTAAAAAGGAGAATTACATTTTGATATCTTTACTTTCATTTTTATTAAGTCATGAGTTTGAATTCTTTTCCTTCCTAATTTATGTGAGTAATTTGTGCTGCAGTGTAAAAACTCTAAATGAATCCACACTATAAACCTAATTAGCAATAAGAAAAACCTCATTAAGGTCACATTTTAAGTGGCACTTTGTTGTTAGCAGAACAATAGCGAAGGTTCAGAGTTACCTTCTAGATCTCTCTTCAGTTTCCTTAAGTCTTTTATTAGGTCTTCAAACTTAACTTGGGAGGCCTGGAAAAAATCCTGTGGTTCTGGTAAAGGAAAAATACTCTTGTCTGTTCCTGCTTCCTAAACAAACAAACAAACAAACAGACCACTATGAAAACCAAATGCATTTACAGTGAAATAAATTACTTTTCTTTGAAATGTCATCAATATAACACTTATAAAATGGCAAAAATAACTTCTTTTTCATCTCACTATAAAAGCATATATATCATCCAAGATGAAATCCTGACCATTCTTAGTGTTGAAACTTACTTTTAGATGCTGCAAAGCAAAACATATCCATCTGAAAATATGAAACAACATTGAGCTCACAGAATTTCAGTTAATTTTATATCAATAAAGGTTTAGATATGGGATCAGAAGTTTCTTAAAAACAAAACTCATGAATGTCTGTTTTAATGCATCAAGTGATCTTATGCCAATAGTTTGTGGTTTCACTCTCCCACAATTCATTAAATATACATACACTTTGTAAGTATAAATTGAAAACAATATTAATGTATTGCCTCAAGTATTTTATACAAATAAAAATACACAGTTGAAGGTTTACACAGCTAAACAAATCATGTGGTTTAACATCTCCGTGGAATTTCTAAGCATATGCCTTGTTATTAGTATAATGAGAAAAAAATTACCAGAAATTAACCAAAAGGAATGAAAAAAATTTACATGGTTCAAAGCAGTATGTCCGGTGCAAATGTAACAAGTATATAAATGGTATTAAAATGAAATTGCTGCAACCATATACTAGTGATTTTAAAATACTACCTGTGCACAGATTTCCGACTGTAATAAAGAAAAACTCACAGATTGGAGAATTAAATGTTTTGTGAACAGGGAAAACATGATTTTATTATTATAAAGATATGAACACTCAGGGGGTAAAAATATACAAAAACATACAAAGACATTTCCATTGCGTCCATTTACCAATATGGAAGATAAACTATTGTGTTTCACAGAATTTCCTAAATCAAAAATTTAGAAGAGTAGAAAGTTTACAGAAATATTAAGTATTTAAATAAATTGATTAGAAAGCATTAGTTTCAGCATTACTAAAAAAAGGAGAGAAGAGTACATGTATCAATACCCTGAGAACTGATAAACATTACAGGCTAGAAAAAGTTGTTTTTGTCATGAAGCTTTTTACAAGATGGGTACTTAAGTTAAAATAATGACACTTTATCCCCAGGAGATGTTTCAGAGGCTCCTAACATACACAGTTATGATATCCAGTGTTAGATAGCAGAGAATCATAGAACAGTGTGGATTTTGGGTTGGAAGGGGGCCCTTTATACATCATTTAGTCCAATTTCCCTGACATGCACATAGAACTGTTTTCACTTACTTACTCTTGGAAAATTTACTCATGACTACTAAGTTACCAATACAAAATTCTTACATAACAATCAAGAAAAATAATAATGAGAAAGTATTTGGTAAGGGTATCTTCTCAATCTCAATTACATACTTAAAATCAATTGATAGCAAGATTTTAATTTAAAAGACAGAAGTTCAAATTTTCTGCTCAAAAACTTACGATACCTATCAATAAACCTCATTAACGTAACTCGCTCAAAGCAGCAGACACAAGCTCATCTCACATTCTGCTGTCAGAGAGGAAGCATGCTTCTGTCTGTCATTATTACCATATCAGAATGTGATTCACAGTGTTACCGTAAACAGGATGAAAAAAGAATGGAGTGATCACCTTCCCAACCACAGTCAATTGCCTGCAGTGGTTAGGTTTAATAGGTAATGTACAGTTTTCTGAAGTCTTCTAGTAAAACCCATAGCAAATTTCAGACCCATTGAGATCCGCAACTATTCTAAGAAAGCAAAATAAATTGATTTTATTTTTCCATCAGAGCTACCAAGTACACATTTTTAAAAAGCTAATATACACTCTTTTAAAATATCTGCAAGAAATCTACTTTTGGAGAGGCTGAGACAAAAAATGAACCTTTTACCTTATCACAATGGCGTAGGTAATATATGACGACATAATCCACAAGATTAATACCACTATCCTAGGAAAAAATGAACACATTATTGAAAATGTTTTAAGTGAGTGACAATTCAATTTTTTTCAAAATAATTATATTATTATTTTACATTGCTCTAACAAACAGTAATATCTTCAGTTCAAGCATTACTGACTGAAAAATCCATCTTTTGTAGCAGATGGTCCTAGAGCTTCACTGGGTTCTGAACACCAGGCAAGAAAAGATCCCTAGGGAGAAACTGCCTCTAGGTTTTCAAAGTAATACAAGGCACAACTGATTATTATCAATTTGAAAAATAATATTAATATTATTCTTGAATGCTAACTAAATACTACAGTCACCTCAAATGCATCAAGGTGAAGTGAATTTCTTGATTTCCCTAATCTCAAACTAATAAACATCTGAAAGAGGCACAGATATTCTGCATATTTTATTCCAAGTAAAAAACCATACCCCATGTACCTAACAAGTTTATATCACGCTCTGTTGCCTCATAAATACAAATTTTGATACTAATTTATTGGAATCACCATTTCCATGTTCCTGCACACAACAATTGTACACGACATCTTTTTATTTTGTTACATGTCAGTGGATCAGCGCAGGCCAGATGAAGTAAAGGAAAACTGTAAAACTGCAACTCATACATTACAGGATACCCTTTAATGACATAAAAGAATCCCAACGCAGGGAATTATTTCTGGAATGTCTTTGAAGTTTTTTTTGGTTGTGTTTTCATATTGTATATTGACAGGCATCAGGACAAACATTTGTATGTGAACAATGTCTGACTTCCTGTACGGAGCTGCCTTGCCTATATTAGAGCCTGCAGCATATTATATTTTATTAATGTCATACAGCAGCAAAATTCTTAACTGAGCAAGTAATTGCTGTCATGCATAAAAAGCCACTCTGCTTGTATAATGGTTTCAGGAGACATTGCTTGCAGGTCATGTGACAAAAAGGAACAGAGGTGACTCATTTAGATTAAAATACACACGGTACTTTATTTCATGTATGCTAAACTATCAAAATGATTACTTTGGTTTAAGAAGCATTTGCAGAAGACAAAACAAAGATTTTGAAGTGGTGAGCTACATTTTTCGAAAACTGTATCAAGTAACTTTCTAGGCTCATAAATGACTTTTATGTGATATAAGAGATACTGAACTCTTGGCTCATGGTATTCAGCTTGATTAAATGCAATATTGCTTGCTGGCAATTTCCCAAAAGGGAGTGACAGGGCACAGGGAAGACACCTTAGTGTTCAAATAAACAAGATTCTGCATTCTTCCTCCTTGCAAACATGACCTACCAATTATCTCCAAGGTTCCACATCTGCCTGTAGCAGATGGCCCTTTTGAGCTTTTACGCATTTCGGAGAGAAGTCCAAACTAATAACATATTTATTTTGGCTACTGGGAAACTGTAAATACTGCAATTTTTTTTAGCTCATTTTGCTAGGGAACAAGTCATATGCAATTATACTGTACATTTGTCACTCCTTTTCATAACAAATTTTTGGAATGTGCAGGCTAAATTCAGTCAAATTGGAAGTCACAGAGATAATTAATTTTTTACAAGTTTATGGTTAGATATAAAAGTGAGACTAAAATTAGTACTTGTACTGAGACAAGTCAAGCAAAACTCAGTTGTTTTACGTTTTCCTTCCTGGCAACTGGCCAGGCAATGAATACCCAAGTATTCTGGTTCTATTTTAGCTGCAGTTTTTACTGTTGAGCATAGAGCAGTACGGGAAGAAAAGTAGTCTTAGGGAACACCTGAACCATTGCAGTGAAGATTAAACTAAGAATTAGAATCACAGAATCACTTAGATTGGAAAAGACCCATTAGATCATCAAGTGCAACTGTTAACTTAAAACTGTCAATATCACTTAACCATGTCCAAGTATCACACACATCTTTTATATGCTCCAGGGATAGTGACTCAAACATTTCTCTGGGCAACCTGTCCCAGTTCTTGACAACTATTTGGGGAAGAAATTTTTCCTGCTATCTACAGCAAAACTCCTTTGGCATGACTTGAGGCAGTTCCCTCTTATCACTTGTCCCTTTGGAGAAGATACCAACTCACATCTCTCTATACCCTCCTTTCAGGTTGCTCTAGAGAGTAATAAGGTCTCTCCTCGGCCTCCTTTTCTCCAAACTAACCAACCCTGTTTCCTCAGCTGTTCCTCATAAGACTTCAGCTCTAGGCCCTTCACCAGCTTTGTTGCTCTTCTTTGAAAACACTCCAGCACCTTGATGTATTTGGGAGACAAAGAATGCAAACCCATTGGAAAAACTTTTGTTAATACAGTTCCTCACCAAACAATTCATTAAACATTTTTGTATACTTTGTCAATTATGATGTTCACAACTAAAATAAAAAGTACCCTACAAATACTGCTTTCCTAACTTGCCTTGGAAGAATAGTTTTTTTTCTCACCATCCTAATCTGTATCAGTATCTGTAGAAAACACCTCCTATTCTCTGGTTCTTGACACATTAATGAGTGAATTAGTAGGCTTTAGCAAAGAATGCCTTTGAGCAGAGTTTCTATTGCCTACGTTATCTAGCACCTTCTCCTCTGCCCTACTGAAATAAGGAATGAAGGAACCTTACCTCACCAGGTATCCAGAGTTTGTTGGAGCCTGACTTTAATTCTAGCTTGACTAACCAAAAGTGTACTGGTGGTTTTCCATTTTTGACAAAATAATTTATTGCCATCTATGAGCATTTTCTTATGCATGCCATTCAGAATTCATGTCCTACATCCACGTAACTGCCAATTCAGAGAGTCTGAAAATACCTCTTTGATGATGATTAAAATTCTGTGATAAATGTAAATCCTTCATGTGTAATTCCTTAGTGCATATGCTACACTGAACCTTTACTGATATTTTGGTTTTAAACCTGATTTTAAACCACAAAGAACTACCTTAGTTAAGAGCAAAAAAAGAATGGAAAAGACTTTACCAGTCTGTACTCTTATCATTTGTCTCTAACCTACTGCAGTTTAGTCTCTATTAGTAAAAGACACACTGAAGTTCCCTTATAAGATAATTACTCTAGCACTACTGAATAGAAGAAGTTAGAAATTACGGAAACATACAGATGTGCAGGAGAAGGAGGTGAAAAGGTGAGAGAAAAAGGGAAGTATCTTGAATGTTAAGAAATAAGAAAAGATTAATTTTAGTCAGATAATTAAACAAAGTATGATCATGTGAGAAAAATAATCTTTAATTAAAAATAAATACTTACTCTGCTTTTGACATCCTTTAGTTTGGGGAGTATTTCCAAACCAAATCCATCTGCTTGACCTCGGGTCCTATTTCCACCATTCATGTAATTTCCAAAAGCCAGAATCAAACCTAAAATTTCTTTTACACTTTTCATGTTCAGCAAAGCCTGGAAAATGAATACTGGTCTGTAACTGCTGCTGGCACAAAAATTCTATTAGCTAATTTAAAAAATATTTTATTTTATTTGTATTTTGCCATTGGTTTAGTTTCTTGTGTGGTTTAACCCTTCAGGGAAGGAAGCCACAACCAGTAAAAGAATCAAAAATTTAAGAGAAGCATTTATTAGCTGGTATCTGCCTAAGGCACAATGTTTTAACTTAATCCATATGAAGCAAATTATATGGCATCAGAGATGAAAAAAAGATTCATTAAAAAGATTACTAGTAGCTTTAAAAATCTTACAGACAAGGTGGCTTATCATGAGTTTGCATAATGCACTGTTAAGTGGAGATGTGCTGCTTTTGCTGCCAGGGGGTTAGACTCAGATGGTCATATTCAGTCTGCTTCTCAGTGGTACCTGAGCTCTGGAAATTAACATTTCTAGATCCATATTTTAATCCAGATGTAACAGGGCAAAGAAATAATCTGGTATGCTTCAAACCACAAAAGAAACTTAGAAACACAGAGGAAAACTAACAAAATATTTTTATTTACATACAAAAGGATCTGTCTCATCAGCTGAGCATCTGAGGTCAGAGGCCTAGTTCTTAATCATGTAGCCTTACACTAAACATTGGACAAGTAAATCACAGTCAGAGCTTCTCATAAGTACACTGAGGGAATTTCCACTTCCCTTACCTCTTACAAAACTTAACACATACTTATGACTCATTTGGAAAGGAACCACCAAACTTTGGTGCTATGAGTACTTTGTGGTAGTAAAGCTACTAAAAATTTAATCTTCAAATTGGAAAAAAGTATTAATAAATGAAATACTTTCCTGGCCAGAATTCCACACCCTTAAGTCACTATTAATTTTGTCTTTTAATTCTTACTATTTTACTCTACTTTTCATGTTTTATATCTTAAAATTTCAAAATCTTAAGAAATTCAAAACATAGAAAACTTAGGTAAAGCTTTATAAAATACTAAAGTCTTCTATATCAGGATTAACAAATATTTAGAGATACCAGGTGAAAGTAATAAGCTAATGAATGTGATAGGCATCTATTGCTGAGAGCACCACCAGTGATATGCAAAAAAAAGTAAGTCTTTTATTTTGCAAGTCTGACATTAAATTATAAATTTTTTTGATATTGTCGATTACTCAATGTGCAAAGTAATAGACACCTGCCATTCAAATAAAAATAAATTTTCCTATGTAGAGCAGAGCGCATCACACACAAGTTCTCTTTTCCCTTTTCCTTCTTTTTTTATAAGCAGCTAAAGAAATTGATGTATTTTTATTTTCCTGAAAAGCCAGTAACCTTCAGTTTCATCTCTTATCATAAGAATAAAAGAACAAATAGTCTAAAATATATTTACGTTTTTATTGAGCTTTCATTAGAACTTACCTTGGAAACACGAGTTATGATATCAACCTTCCGGTGGACTGATGTTATTCCTTCAGAGAAAACTGACTGGAAGATAATGCACTGAGCTCTTTCTGTAAAGTTTGGAATCTGAGATAACTCATACAAAAACCTGTGGGGAAAAAAAGAGCATTAATGAATCTTTATATATCTTATCAGTGGCATGCATAACGGATCAAAGCTGTAGCATCATGAAATATCCACGCAATCTCTCTTACTTGGATTCATATCTGACGGAACTTGTAAAATTTATATTCTTTATTCTCACTGAGTTAAGAAATCCTATCAATATCAAGAAAAAGGCAAGACAGTAATTATGATCAAATTATTCCATTAAGCAACTATCACAGCTGCATAGTAATAAACAGAGTAGTAAACAAGAGCATAGAGTAAAAAAAAAAAAAGGGGAGGGGGGAGAACCTAGAGAAACACTAGCTATTTACTGTTTTCACTCATGTGTTTTTCCTTCCCTTAAAAATATTTCCATCAATATGCAATTCAATATTTCCCTACAAGGTTATTTCATAATTTAAAACATCTGCCAAGAAATTTCTTCTGATGCTCAGCCTCAATTTTCTTTTACTAATTTGCACCACACTTCCAATTACATAGCAGCACGTTTTTTGGTAATGCACGTAGCAGTGTATTTAGCTCTAAAATACTTGCAGATTATCTCTCTTCAGTTATTGTTCTTTACTATTCTGTAAAGTTACTAATTCTTCATCTATCCTCATGTATACATTTTCCTCATGAATCTATTCCTTCTTTCTTCCTTTAACTCTCTGGTAAATAAAAACAAATAGAGAAGTATTCAATATTTGAATATCACAAAAAAAAAGGCATCCCAAAGGCACAATGATTAAGTTGTTCTCCCTTCAGCTTGAAATGTAAAAGCTTGGCTAAATAATACAAGAAGCTTTAGTATTTCTTATAATACTAGAGTTTGCATGTTTTTCTTTGTAGATTTTGAGTCCAGGACTTCAGTGACACATGCACTTTCCTGAAATCCAGAAACAAGTTGTCTTTTACTCTGATATTGCTTCAGAAAAATATCTCTAATTTCCTTTTTACAGATATCCTCAGATCTCCCTTAACAAAAATTTTCTGCCTTGCTGAATTATGGGAAATTCTGTGAACCATTATTAACTTGAATTCTTATTAATTTATTTGAATATACAAACAAATACATCTGATTTCTCCACATATTTTTTTATTCATACTAAATAATGTCAGTATTCTCAAAACAACTTTGCTTAACACATAGTGGCTTCCTGAAAAATCAGCAACACCCACCTGTGACTGTAAAATTCTATCTTTTGATAGGAGTTGGAATTTTTTTTTTCCCAATTTTCTTTCTTGTCAAAAGAGCAAAGCTATTGCAAGACGACTGGGGAGGCCTGACTTGCTCTTTCACTTAGGCAGTTGGAAAAAAAGAAATGCCAAGCTGGTATTAATAAAAATGCTTCCTATTGGGAATGAATGGTATTGCCAGAAAAAAAAAAGGATGCTTTGCACTTTGTGTGACAGAAACAAAAGAAAGAAAAACCCAAAGCTCTTCACAAATGTTTTAGCACACATATGTTTTAAAAGTTTAAATTCAAGAAGTGAAACGATATATTCTTGCCTTTCCTTACACTGCTGCTCATCAGAATACAACATAATTGCACTTAATGTTAGTGTTTCAGCACAGAAATATCTCCAGATTTTGGAATTTAAAATATTCAATGTAAATATCCAGACTGAAACTTGTAACTGAAATCTGACAGAAAAGTGAATTGTAGCAACAAATGGAGTTACAAAACACAAAGTCATGGCATGAATCTGTGGTTATAAAAGATACACCACCAATTTGGGTGGACAGAACTTATGGAGAAAAAGAATATTATTAATTCAGTCATTTTTGCAATTTTAGTCTTAGAGAAAATTAGGATTTTGATTTGACATAGGTTCTTGATGTGTTTCTCATTGATACGTTTCTCATGGTCTACAGTAAACACAGAATTTACTGAACATCTCAAGTTCATTTTACTCCTGTCCTGCATAAACTGTAAGTAAAAAATGCATTAACTTGTGAACTGGTCTACCAGAATCTTGTATTAAAAGACCTGAGCGTACTTTCAAGTCAGGCACATTACCATGTTGCTAGTGTGACATAACATTCCTTCAGAATACACACAGAGAAGTCTGATTCTATGGAATTCCTGAATTCAAACTACATCCAAAATGGGAAAGCCCAGCACCATATTTTGCCAGGAAAGGACTTCACAGAGTTTATACTACAACTGAAAGGGTCTTCTTGGAAACTAGCTAAACCATCTGCAACTCATGAGCAGTCTCAAGTTGTGGCTAGTTCTGCTTATAAATCATTATCATGCTAATGAATATTAGCATTTTAACAACTATTATGATGAAGCATAATTTATGGTGGTACTTCATGATGCTGTCAGGCTTACAGTTTCTGCCAACAGTAGCAAATTTACCATGGCAGAAAAAAAAAAAAAATCAAATATTACATGTGCAGGAGACCACCTGAGGTACCACTACAACTTTGAATGTATCTGGTAATCCAAACCCTTCCTTTAAACTTCAGTGAATTCACGACAATGTTTCTTTATATGAATTGTTATTGCTAGTATTTGGTACCACTGGATTAGTTAGCACTTCTGTTCTGATCCTCATTAAAGAAAATACATGAGGTTTACGGCCTGTAGCAATTTTTAATCACACATAAAAATTTAACATTTTTCTGCCTTTAGCCTTTTAGGGAGTTAATATGCATAGTGCAGTTCTCATAAATCTCCAGTTCTGAATTCAGGTTGACATAGAGGCTGACTTAGATAAGAAAACTGGCAGCATCTGATTTACTGAGTTTTCAGAATGAGGATTATCTTGAAGGTCCAATAAAATTTACATAAATGCATCATCAGCCAAATGTTCCCATCCTGAGGCAATACTTTATAAAGCTAGTTTTCTTAACTTATGTAGTTTAATAATAGGGTATAAATGGGATAATTAAGATTAGCAGAGAGAACACGAAGAAGAATAATTGATAAAAAACTAGCTTTTCTCTTTCACACTGCTATTTCATTCTGAATGATCAGGCGTAACTTCTTCATTTAGCATTCTTTACTTTTAATTATGGAACAATGACAGCAAAAATCCAACTTTGTGTTTAATTAAGATCAAATTCCCTCCACTATAATTTACAAAAACAGACAATCTTTTGTAACTCTTGGGCTCTACAAGATTTGTATTCTCCAGAACACAAAGTGAATTAATATTTATTTCACTCAAACATACAGCAAAGAGATCACCAAAGATTCAAGTTCCGAAAAACATTAACTAGTCACACAATGTATTCTTACTCCCCAAACCAATGGAATGAAAACCATGGACATGGGATGCAAGAACAAGCTAATATATTCATTTTACAGATATTTGTCTTCCTCCCGAATGATAGTGACTGTTCATCAAGAGTGTGATAGCCTTGTCTCTCTTTAACCCATTCCATCCTGAACAGTCACAAA
The DNA here is from genome assembly GCA_013400935.1 of Turnix velox. NCBI lineage: Eukaryota > Metazoa > Chordata > Aves > Charadriiformes > Turnicidae > Turnix > Turnix velox. Next base: position 91,849 of record VZTY01028677.1, on the reverse strand, counting down.
TTAACATTCAACTGCCTTGTGTTAGGACAAAAAGGAAAAAAAAAAAGGTCTTCACCCCTAACATTTTAAAGGGAAAAGACAGTTCCAAAATGTTACTCATCTGAATCAACCAATCATATGCTGTTTCAGTTCTTCCTCCCTTTACCCTTCTTACACCAAAGACAGCAGAGAAGACTAAAACAGAGGGAAAAGACAGAAAGATGGCAAAGAGGCCTCAGAGCATGAAATTGGACTGTGATTAGAAGAGGATAGAAGTACAAAAGAAAAAAATAACAAAGTAGCAAATGGCCAATACCACTGGTAGGCTAAATCCTGAAAGCAAAAGTATACACTAAAATAAAATTCAGGAATAACATTCTGCTTATGAATTCTTGCAGTTTTCACACTAGTCTAAGGTTTAATACAACAGAAGGAATTACACTTGAGAAGTTTTTGATCCTAATAATTGTCACTGCCCACAGCAGTCACGAGATGAATTGTAGAAAGTGTCTTATAACTCTTAAGTCAGCCTGACCACAGTGTACATCAGATCTTAGTCTCAGGACTTACCAAAATGTTTTGTTTGTGTAGCTCTTTAACATAAATCATAACCAAAATTAGTCTGTCCCTGCTTTATGACACAATAATTTAGCCCAAAAAACCCTAAGGGAAAGGTAAGTCTATTAAAAACAGGAAGTGTAAATTCTTACTAATTCAAGGTTACACATTTTATCAGTTCTGGTGTTCAAAGTTGACATTTCAGTCATGACAAAAAAGTTACATGATAAGGGCAAATTTTACATCATGACTTCAAATAAGCAAAATTTTTTTAAAATTAGCTACCAAAAATTATGTATTAAGACCCCATGTAACATATCAGCAAAGGACTATACTATATAATGACAAAATAAAACAAAAATAATCTTACTGTTCTGGTTTATCCAGAAGCTTCAGTTCCTCCTCTTTTGAAGCCTGATAATATTGCTTGATTTTTTCCAGTTCATCCTTTTGTGCTCTCTGTGTGAATTAATAGAAAGCAATATACAATAACTAATTAATAAATAACTGACGCGTTTGTCTGTAAGTACAATCATATTTTTTATTGTGAAACATTTAAACTATGCAAAAGAATTAGGCATAATGATCTCTGATAAATTCCTACAGTGCCTTGCAGTCCCATTTCCTACACTGGCCACAAAGCAGAAAACTCACATTGAGCACAGTACAGCTAACACAGCTATTTTTTTACATCATCTCTCTAGACTAGAATAACAAAATAAAATAAAACTTCAGGTATTCTATGTTTGAAATACCATAGTGACTAACCACACTTTTATTCCAGTTTACTTACATTTTCATACAGCGCTTCTAGAGTTTCCAGATCTACTATGGAGTCATCAACACACAGTATAGCTGCAGAGAATAAAATTGCAAATTACATGCTAGAAAAAACACTTAAGAGTTTGATTCTGTTTTCCTAAGAAACGTACTGAAGAGATCTGACCTAGCTAAAGGATGCATTTGTATCCAGTTATGATTTTACTAATTTCAGCATTTTATTTTTGTACAGACTTTAAGTCAGATCACTACTAGAAGAACATACTACAAACTCTGTCTCAGTAAAGTACGACATTTGCATTGAGCATCCTCAGCAGCCTAAGATATGACCTGCCAGGTACTCAGCATTGCTGGCCAGGCAGGAGAATATGAGAACAAGCAACAGCAGACAGTGAATAGCACAATTTTCATGGTTGTTTAGAAGGTTGGATAGGAAGTATTTAGGTCTCCTAGTATTCATGTAAGACACAAAACCAGGGGGATTTGCTTGCCTTGGTACCAGCTAGACAGGTAAACAAACCTGCAAGATTTAGGAGTTGCACACTTGCAAGCACAAAAGACTGTACTTCAGATTTTTAAAGTACCTTCAATGAGCAGCTCATATTTGAGTTAGCTTCATCCACTAGAAAACTAATCATATGGCAATCTCCAGGCAGAGACACTTAAAGATACTCAGAATGTTTCCTACCTTAGTTCCAAATGTTAGTAGGTGACAATATGTGCTTTCAACATTCACAAATCCCATTAGAATTTAGCCAATGTATCTGGACACTTCTGAAAACCAGTTAGGATTGGTATTCAGCGCTAATAGTCTCTATTAAATTCCAATAAGCTAAGAAGTCCCTGTTAAAGGGACCATTTATTCTAAAAAAATGTAGCATAAGATCTCTATTGATTTTCTATAAAACCAGTGACTCAGCATTAGCTAGTACCTGATAACTTTTTTTTTTCAATTGTATTTTATTTCTTCAAAGGAAAATTGACTGCTTGTGAATTTATAAGATTTCAAAAGCTCTTGCTGGATTTGCAACTGATGCTTGAAAGGGGCAAGGCACACATCTTTAAATAATTATTTAAAAGTAATAAGCTTTCGCCTGCTCTTCCACCTACCTCATGATTTTACATTGTGAAATTAACCAGCAGGCTAGTAAATTTTCTCTGTGGCAGGCTAATTAATTTTATTAAAAGGACCAATGACATTTAGAATGCTTTAAAATTTTACGTGTCAATTATGATTCCGTCTGCTGACATTACACCTTGGTTAGAAGTAAAGATTTATACAGAAAAAAACAGCAAGGAAACAAAAGCTGTATCTCAAACTATTTTTTATCCTATTAGAAAGATTTTAAAAACCAAAGAGTGAAACCAAAGATAAAGTCCCAACAGCCAAGCTTAACAAAATTCTTTGTTTAAAGAAAAAATATTAGGGACTGAGTCTATGAGATCATCTGTTGGCTCCTGCACAATGATTCCATGAGTTACATTATTGTCTGGAATATCCAATGCAATTTCAAAAGAACCTAAGAGGTTGGAAAATCTATTGGAAAATTGGTCTTACAGTCTAATACAATTGACTATTGAGTTTTTTAAATGCACATACTAAGTACAAAAACATCTACTTGCAGATTCTATTTAATCTCTTTTTTTTAGAATATTCCATAATCTGCATACAAGGATTAATTTATTTGTCCAGAGTTGTCTAGAAAAGCAACTTACAGGAGGTAATTTGACCTCAAATTCAAAATACAAAACATGGAAATAATAATAGACTTTAGGTCTATCATAATGATAGGAAGTAGTTTGGAAAAAAAACAAAACACCTTAGTAAGAATATTAAGATTTGCACATCTAACTGGAATTGTGAATTTTCAGTCAGAGTACCCTGGTCTAAGGTAAACAAAAAAAGCCCCTTTTTGTCACAAAAAAGGCCACCAAAATCACAAAATGTATTTGATGTTCATATTTCATTTGCAATAACAAATCAGCATTTATTTCCAGTGACATCATGAAACAAAAAAATCTTTGGGATTAATACAGTGCAATCTGTTAAATGAACATATTTCAAACTGAATTACTAATAATCAGTCATTAGAGACACTAGTATGAATTATTTTCTCTATTGGATATGTACGGTTTTACAGAATATTGATATTAAATTAAAAACATTTAATATACTCATTTATGTATTCAATATGAAATACTTTCTGATATAGTTTCTATACAACCTGGTTTGCTGTTCTTGGCAATGTACATGAAGACAGGCTGCAATTTATTTCATCTTTATTTCATCTTTACATATTTTATTATCTTTAACTTTGTCCTTCTATCTTTTTTCATTCAATCTGATCAGACTTAGTGCTAAACACATTTGGAGCAGAAGACAAAACAAAAACATGTAAAATTAGGAAGACTGGTCAATTTTTAAAGAAGCAGCACTGATTTAAAAAAGCTAGAAGAAATTCATACATGTCTTTATTATCCTTCATATACTTAAAATACTTCATAGTAAGTTGTGTAAACTGGGGTAGCTGAGAAAAACCCATTACTACGATCAAAGAAACTAATTCTTTTAACTTAGAGTTACGGAGAACACAAGCTTCTTAATTTGTCTGTGAAGAACAAACTCCGATTTTAATCATAAGTATACTAACATAATTAAAATTAATAAAAACATTGATAAGTTTCTCAAGACGGTCTTTCTGATACAGTGAATTGAACTGTGATATGCTACTGTGCTAAAACTCATTATATGAAGACTCTCATTAAGTATAAGTAGTATAGGTGAAGTATCACAAATCTGAAAAAGAGGCTCAAAATCAACTAATACCTCTTACAATATCAATCCTCATTGCTGGTTTTTACTTTCATCTTGTTTTCTAGTATCTTCTTCACGCTGTCAGTTCAGACAGAATATTTCACCTTCACCTCACAGTATGTTGAAAGGAAGTAGACTCATGCTGTGAAAAGCTGGTAATTTTATTGGGTTCCTCTACCTTTAAAAAATCTGTTACTTGGCCAAGTCTGGTTTCTGAGATCCTTTTTTGCAGGGAAATTGAGGCAAACATTTTTATGTGGCCTATGGTGTCTGCTCACAAGAAGAATTTATATACACAAGGATCATTAGTGCAGGGCTGCACCCATTAGGATATAATAACCGTCAGCTAGGACAAAAAACAGATCAGCATCATGCATTCAAACTAACACATAAAAATACTTGCCAACTACATTTCACATACTGAGAGTATTGCTTTGAATATAAACTTCCATCAAAGGTTTTTAACAGACTCCCTTTTTTAACTGAATCAAACTGTAAAAACCAGACTCCCTACTGCAGAGACTTTTCACATACTCTGTTTTATCATTTCAAAAATGCAAACCAAAGGAAACCTGAGAATGTAAAGTGTAGTGTGTGCATTCAAGTGTAGAACTCCGAGGTTAAATATGAAAAAGATACTTCTCCTCTAAACCAGCTTAAATAGCAACAATCTTAAAGCTGACTGAAATACTGCTTTACTTCTACTAAAACACATTTTGGTTAAATCAGGATTTAAGTCCTGCTGACAGAGCTAACGTATACCTAGCAGTATCAAATCACTTAATGTGACGAATAACATATGAAATATGAAGAAATCACCTTAACTACTCTGCAATGATAAACCAGAAATAAGTTATTTAAATAAATAGAGCTTACCAAACATACTTTCATTTGACCTGGAAGTACTTCACTATTATATATATTGTACTCTGCTGAGTAAGGCTTGATTTCATGGGAATATGAAAACTGTCACTGAAATTTAAATTAAATTGTGACTGATTTAGTCAATTAGGTAAAGACAACAACAGTTAAATAAAAATAACTACTTTGCAAAGCTGCCTAAAATATCCAAATTGCTCTAGTTTACTTCTGACAAATGGCAGGTTCTCAACTTAGAGAAAAACTAGAGAAAAACTTTAAGAATTTTCAGTATTTAATGATTCACTACCAGTATTTAAATAGAATTAGAGAATCACCTTGGTTTGAGGCGACCTTTTTGATTATCAAGACTACCCATCAGCCAAACTCTAACAAATACCATATCTAAACCAAATCTCTAAGCTCTATGTTTATTTGCATCTTAAATACCTCCAGTTCAACGGCTTCCCTTGGCTGCCTGTTTCAATGTTCGATAACTATTTCAGTGTAAAATATTTTCCTAATATCCCATCTAAACCTCTCTTGATGCAACTCAGCGCTTTTTCTTCTCGTCCCATCACCTGTTACGTGGTAGAAGAGATTGACCTCCACCTCTAAACCCTCTTTTCAGGTAGCTGTGGAGAGCCTTATGCCTCCTCTCGGTCTCCTTTCCTCCAGGGTAAACAGTAACAGCTCCCTCAGTTGCACCTCATAAGACACATTTTCCAGATTCCTCAGCAGCTTTGTTGCCCTTCTCTGGACATGCTTTAGAACCTCAATGTCTTTTTTTGCGATGAATGGTGTAAACTGGACACAATATTCAAGACATGATTTTTAAAGTAGTTCAGTACAACTTTGTAGTTCAGCATTTAAATATTTTGTACTATACAAAACCAATCAAATATATTCCCAAATATGGGAATCATGCAGGTTCAGAAGACTAAGAAATGTCAATTCCTGCAAGAACTCATGAGCAAGGACTCTGGAACTAATGTTAACTTACCTACGTCAGGTTGAATGCCCACAGCATATTCACAAAATGTATGTTATGAATTTTCCAGAACTAAGAAAATAACTTTAAAAATAAATTATTTCCCAGCTTTTGAAATGGATATGTAGCCATCTCTATACTTTGTGCATAGTATATTTAGAATGAATATTTGCAATAGTGTAGTTGGAAAAGTCACCCACATTGGGAGCATGACTTCTTTTAAACCTTTGCTATCTATACCTCCATTTTGCAAAATATTTCAGTTGAAACACCAATAAAACTCTTTCCACATAGTGCAAGAAATATTCCAAAGCATTAATGTTTATTCAGAAGTACTTCCAAAATATAACAGAGAAAGGAACTGTGGAACTATTTGTGCTGCATGATACAGTCATGGGCATTCAAAAAATCTGAATACCCTAAGGTCTGCAGATTAGAGTTGCTTTGGAATAATTTCCCTTATAGATCTAAAACACAGTCTTGCAGAGTCTAAGAAATGTGCACAGTCAACAGTGATACTGTTGTCTAAAGTTTAATGTGCCACAAACCACAAGTTGCACTAAGACAATGCAACCTTTTAATGTAACTTCTATGGCCTCTCATCAAGTGGAAGTCCCCACAGAAATCCCAGGATGATTAGCAGCATAATATAAAAGCAGAATGA